>JANIJG010009058.1:23796-43605 GCA_024611175.1 Megaceryle torquata | reverse complement strand
TTCTGTGAGCTACTGCTCCAGAGTAAGTTATATCAAGTTTTTCAGCTTACAGACAGAAGAAAAGATGAGGTTATTCTGTCTGCATCTCTCTCAGTCTTTCGCATTTTCATCAGGAATCCAGGTAGGGCTCAATGGCTTTGGTTTGTCTGAAGCATATTTCCAAAGAAGGCATTCTGTCTCAATCTTATCATAGGAGTGAGGCAAAGGGGGAACATTCACACAGCTCACTGAATGCTTCCATTTCAAATGCATGGCAGAAACATGTTAAATGATTTCTCAGATGGCAAAAAGAAAACCCTGGGGGATCAAGGCATTATTTGTTGTTCTGTGCCTGCAACATCAGAGAATTCCCTGTAATGGAAGAGAAGACCGTGGGGAGCTGCAGATGTTTGCAGCAGCATCTCTCTGCAGCAGCAAAGGCAGTGCCTTCTGGCAGCTCCCAACACAACAACTGTGTCACAGAGCCCTCAATGACACTAAAGCATTAAGATCCCAGTTGAGCTCCACTGGCATTTGTCAGTAGATGAGGGGAGAGAATGCCCAGCCACATATTCCCATTCTTACAAGAGAGTTGTTAAAACACTATGCACTTGACTACACCAGCAGCTTAGCACCATTTCTTAGACCACTACTACTTTCTTATAGTAGTATAGAAGATGAAAACTGCTTGTACTCAGGTACAATAGAGATCAGAGATTCCGTGAGTGATGTGTTACCCTGGCTCTGACATCATGGGTGTTGTGCCAATAGCAAGGTTGAGCATCTCTGTTTCAAGAGCCTCTACAAGTCAAAAAGCACCATTTTACTGGGGACAAATTACATACAATTTTACACATTCTTACATTTGCTTACTGGCAATATACATAAAAACCACCAGCAACCAAACAAACAAAAACCCACAAAAAGCAACCAAACCACCCCAAAGCAGTGAGATAGATTTTGGCATGTACATTATACAAGGAATCATATGAGAATGACATTAGAGGGCTGTCGAAAGCTCAACACATCAGTGTTAGAGGTTGGTGGGAACATGTTTACTGAGCTGGCTGCTGATTCCTATTTGCAATTCAAGGAGTTTGTGATTGATCAGACCATTGTTTCTTCTCCTCTAACTAAAAACTTTATACCCTCAGGGAAATACCAAAGAACAGTTAGTGAATAATACACTTAAGGTACAAACCTGTGGCATTTGGTGGATATTTTAGCTAATGCTGGCATTTCATTTAATGATATCAAATAAAGCATTATATAGACTGATTTCCCTCAAATGATTCAATCAGCAGCAACTGTGGTCCAAGTCTCAGGTTGAAGATTATATTTGTAAATTGGATTTTGAGGGTGGGGGAAATAAATCTGTTAGTCCCTGGTTTGATCAAAAGTTTGAAAGCTAGTGTTATAATGAAAGGGTTCAATCTTGGCTGCAAAGTCAACATGAGCCTCATCCAAAATTTCTCACAGCTCTTTTAATAGGATGTTTCAAGCAAGTACATCTGGGTCTCTAAAACAGTGAGAGCAGTATTTCAAATATTCTCAAAGCCAGCTACTTGGATGGGCTTGAATCAGTGAAAATAATTGTGAAGATTAGCTTCTCAGGCCAAATAAAATCAAGCCAGGGCCACGCAGGCAGGCTTAGTTCTCTCACAGGAAACACGTGAGAGATGCAGGATGCCAGGGCTTCAAAGAGGAAAAGCTGGAGGGCACACGTGCCGAGTGGCAGAAAATTAACAAATTTGATACTGCAGCTACTCCAAAACACATATCATTGAATACATAAAGGCAAATAATAGAATAGCAGAAAGCAGTGCAAAGCTAGAAAACATCTGGCATGTTTTGGGCACCAAATGATCAGTATTTGTTCCCCAAATCGTAACTAAGCCAAACCTTCATTTTGGCCACAGGAGGCACCACAAGGGATGCATCAAGCAGCATTAAGCAAAACAGCACATACCAAACCTTTCCTATCAACAGGATTCTCCAAACAGACCATTTAAGGCAGGTCACAAAACAGCAAGATACCAGCTGTTTACATTTACTTTCTTCCTGTTACATTTCTAAACCAAACTTTTTCAGAGGGCAAATCTGACCAAAATTAGATACAATGCCACCTCTTGCTCCAACCATTTTAATCAATTTGATAAGCAAGCCAGATCATATGCCAATTCTTCCAACAATTAACTCGCAAGAAATCCTGTGATGAACCTTAGTTTCTTTTCACACTGATTTTATTACACTCACAGATCATTCCAGTTATTCATATACAATTTGAAAATAAACCTCTGCCAGGCTAGCAGATAAATCAGTGACCTAATTGTTTCAGACAATGAAGTGATATATATCTTAGCTGTCCTGCAAGGCTTGCACGAGCAGAAAGAAGTATTACCAAATAACTTGAATTCAATAATTCCC
Organism: Megaceryle torquata; assembly: GCA_024611175.1. Taxonomy (NCBI): domain Eukaryota; kingdom Metazoa; phylum Chordata; class Aves; order Coraciiformes; family Cerylidae; genus Megaceryle; species Megaceryle torquata. The sequence goes on along the minus strand of JANIJG010009058.1, from coordinate 41,199 downwards.
CAGAAACACCTTAAGTTCCTTAAGAAATTCTGATTCGACTAGTAAGGGAAAATACATCTTTCTGGCAGCTCAGCACAAAAGGAGAAGGGGGAAACTCAGGAAAAACACTGAAAACCCCCCCCAAAAAACCAAGATAAATACACTGGAAGCTACACCTGAAGAAAAGGGGGAGAAGATTTCTTCTCTGCCAGGCAGTACCCTAGGCCAGTGGGTTACAGATTTACTCTGTGCTAATGCTTTGTTCCCCCTTTGATCCCAACTACTTTTTTTTTTTTTTTTTTAATTTATTTTAAGTACTGTTTTTGAAGTTGTTGATTATGGGAACAAAATAAAGGATGCATTACAAAACACCTCTCGATTCACCATTTGGTCTGACCAGCTGAGCTTCTTTTCAAGTTACACAAGAGAAACTGAGCAGGAGGTCAAGCCCAGGATGCTTCCGGCCTTAACTGGAGCCTGATCAAATCATTGTCTTCCTAATGAAGGATGCAGTCTTTCAACCCTGCTGCTGAAATGTTGCTTTGATAATACTTTGTGGAAAACTGGCAGGAGCAACCATTTAATGTCATGCTTCTGCTTTTACTGTACAGCTCCTATTATTTTAAATGCATTGAAAATGCATGGCTACTTCTAAATCTTTGATTACATTACGCACTAGACCTGTTACATTTTTCACCTCCCTTGCAGATAAAATCTAAAGAATGCCTATACACCATACAGGACACAGGATGGGGCAAATCTGAACAAAGACATTCATTCAGTGGAGAGCAGCACCTGTTCCCCAGGAACAATATCCAAACTGGGAAAGCAAAATTTGTTCTTTATAGCAAATAATTATGTTGGGACTGTGAAAGGCAGCCTTAGTGTTACAGGGTGGGGTGTTTGGAAGCTAAGGTGCCCTTTTTATTTTTTTTATTGTTTCTCCTTTCAGATTCCTGATGTAATACAGAGCATGACCAGAGACCCTTACCAGATGAGCTGCTATGACTTTTTCATAGCTCCAGGCAATAAAAATACCCAATGAAAGGGACATACCTGACAGGAGAGCTGAATTTCCTAAAAAAATGAAACAGTAGCCTACAAACCTACTTAATAGTAGGAAAGAATTGCTCATAAAAAGCATTTAGCAACTATTGAATACAATCATCAATCTAGCTTCCTACCAACAGCTACTCTTTACAAAGCCACCAATGTATTGCCCTACTTGCAAGCATTCTTCACCTCTCTTACGCTTCAGCCCTAGTTCTCACATCTTCTGCTGCTACAACCCCACTTCCATGTGACCATCACAGTCCTGAGCCGCTCCTTTTGACACCCAGTCCTCAAGCAATCAAGCACTACAATCACAATACCTCCTAGCAACACCACTCAGCCTATATTAAACTTTGCTGCAGAGACAGAACAGCCTCCCTCTTCCCTGGGAAATGAGAGGTCCAAGTCATTCCAAGGCCCACAAAACTGCAGAGGCATCCTAAAAAAATCCAGCTTGATAAAATGAATGAGGCCTATAGCAAGGGGAATACTAAAAAGAAGAAAAAGTAAAAATAAACATCAACAGGGAAAGGAAATATTTTGGAGGTATACATCACACTGCCTGAGTTTCCACTGCAATTCTTGCCATACCACTCATTGCCTTAAAACTTAACACAATAAAACAGTTGTGCGGTCTTCCACTTTCAAGCTGACTTTAGAAGGAGGAGGCATTTCTGGGCCCGTACTGACCTTTTTTCCAACAGAATTAGCTTGACTGGATTTAGGAGTCTGAAATCACAAGCCAAACAAACCACCATGACTTAAAGGAAGGGGTGGGGAAGACTTCCTCAATCACTCAGGTGGTGGTGAAGTGAGATTTACACCTGGGCCCATTACTCATTAGTCTGCAGCAGCTCTGGGTAAAAATGCCCTTCTCTGCTCTAACCCTCATGGTACCAACACCCTCCCAGGCCCACCTGATGCCACCTATAGTCTCCTTGCTGACTGCTTCACCACCCTAACATGCACATGCTGCTGCATTTCATGCTTTGAAATAATCTCCCCACGTCTAGGTAATGTGTAGATTACAGATAACAGACTTCGTGGTTTTCAGATTCCTTTCATTTTCAAGCCAGTATCAGGACAGCTCTTTGGAACTGCCTGTTCTATACATCAGGAGATTATGAAGAAAATGTGTCATTTTCATGAGAGCTGATGTAGCCGTTTTCCCCCCCCCCCCCCCCTTTTTTTTTCCCTTGATATAGTGCATTATATGAGCTCCTCTCAGGTTCATTTTTTTTTACAGCCATATTTTAATAGACTTTAGAAAATGCATGCATTATTTAGCATACTGTGGAGCAAGGATAGGCCAGGTGTGGATCATTTTACATTGCAGGAAAACAAGTTCTCTTTTCTGTATAATTATCAAATCTGCTTCTATAAAGAGCATTTCTCTGGAAGTAGGCTGCAACTTTTAGTTACCTTATGCTACTTGGTAAATATTCAAAGGTCACTACACCAGGATTTCCTCTAAAAGGCAGAGTAGTTTGAAGCAGAGGACTAGTTAAAGCTTGGGTAAGCAGTCCCATGGGAAGCTTGGCTTCTTCAATAGAAGATCAGAATTTCTCAACAGTTAGAGATGAATATTGGGAAAAGAAAAAGCTTTGCTTCCAGTTCCAGTATTATCTGAGGACTATCAGTTATCAAAGAGGGAGAAATACACAATTTTACCAGGAGTGCTAATGTGTTTTAAAGTGACAAATACTACTTTTTTTGGACTTAGTGAAACACAGCAGATATGGAAACCATTTGAAAGGTAGGTGACACTATGCAATGTTACCCTGCAGGTGCAGTATCACCCCACTCAGGTCAAAATTCACCTTGGATGATATTTCTTTTTCACCATAGCATTGATGCTTTCCCCATAAAAATACGTTTTTTAATGTTTTCCTTTCATTTTCTCCCCAATTAGTTTTTTCAATAGAGTTAAACTGGAGGCTAATCCCTTTGATTTGAGGGTTGTCTGTGTAAGGATTCTTGAGAGAAATCAATTCAAATTAATTAAGGGCTTAAATTCGAGGCAGGGGAGTCAATCTGCATGAGTCCACCTTATGGATACCAGTCACAGCAGCCTGACCACAATTAAGCAGAGCTGGTTTCCCAGGTGGACGGTGTAGTCTGTGTGTGCAGGTGCATCCCATTTGTCTGGGTTCATTATCTGTCAGACTTTCACAAAACCTGCAATGGCACGTCAGCTTAGGACAACCTTCCCATGACAGCACAAAAAACCCACCCCAAGCACTGGTTTGTTCACTCTAGGAAGGCACGTACTTCAAATATTTCTAAACCCAAGTCAAACCTTTGGTTCACAATGACCATCTTCGTGGAGCATTACCATATAAGATTTCAGTCAGACGAAGCATCCCTGGGCAGCCAAGCTACAAAAATCACACATCAGCTTATATCCTATTTTTGGCCCAGTGTATCTGTCTTTTCTGTACAGTTGTTGGACTTGCACAAGAGAAGGACAGAGGCAGAGCTTGTACACAGCCTGGGTACCTGACAGATGTAAGTCAATGGATGAAAATTCCTCTAGACAGGAGAGGAGCAGAACCCAAGTCCTCTACCTCCTTGGAAAAAACACCGACTGCTATCTTTAATTGGGAAGTACTATCTCCTCCATATCCTTCAGCAAAGAATAATACAGTTACATGTAATAATTTAGTGTTGTAATAGGAAATAGTAAAAATGCCAACAACCATTCAAGCAAGAACTTTCATGCTTTTAAAAATCACAATCCAAAATGAAATGAGAGGTTAATGTGATCCCCTTTGTGCAGCCGAGTCTGCTACATATGCAAGAGATGTGTCATTTTTTTTGTACCAGCTTAAGCATGTGGGATCACACACAGATGAGGAGTTCTGAACTTTTCTGCAGGCAGATGAATGAATTCAAGCTGAAGCAGAAGCGCAGATCTTACATTAGCCAGTCCAAAAATAGTAAAGAAATCCCTTTTCTACATTTAGTACTCTGTGGAAGGGTTTATGTGTTCATTGAAAAGCTCCTAGGCTAGCTAAAGTTTTACAAGAGCTATATCTTTTTATTTCTACAGTCAAAAGAGTGTAGGGGTTTTGAATATTAGCATGATATTATCTCCCTTCTGCTTTCATTGCATTCAGCAAGGCTGGCTCCACTGAATAGCGCATAAATCTTAACTGTCTGTAATAGAAAGATGTTTTTAAAAAAGAGTTTCTTGGCAGACTATTATCTATTTTGTACTACTTCTTGCCTTGTTCTCTTTTTTCCTCTATGAGAAGGAACCTGAGATTTTTCCTTTTTTTTTTTTTCTTGCCTGATCTTATTCTTGTGGCTGATATATAAGAGCACCGATACAATGTAGTTTTTCAGTTCGGCAGCTTTTTTTAAATGGATTCCACAGCATGATCTGACCAGTGACAAATGACCCAGCACTTCCACTTGGAATACCAACACCAAATTATCTGGTTTCATGGGGTCTGATGGAGACACAGTGAGAATTAAAAAAAATTACTGCACAAGAATGGTGGTGACTGATGTAGGGTCTACATGCTGAGCTTTTGACCTCCACCGTTTCTACAGTAACTGCACGGTGTATTGTGCTTTCTATTCTTAGATTCACATTGGAAGCCAATTAAATTAAAAGGCTATTCATTTCATTATATTTGTCTCCAGGATGCTCAAATAGAAATGCAAACAATTCCTGTTCAGAGATCCCTGCGTCAGAGAAACTGATATTGTATTGCTAATTTGTGATAACAATGTAAACCGATATGCAATCTGCGCTGATGTAAAAGATGAGCATAGGATGTAACACTGAACTTACAAAACAGTGATTAGGGACATCATGAAATTAAATCTTTCAAAGGGTGTTCGTTTCAAACCCTCAAGGCAGCTCTGTTTCTTGGTTTAAGCAGAATAGCTAATCATTGTAACTCTCACTTTCCAAGAGACAGATTTATCAATACTAGGAAACATGGATTTGTAATATTGAACAGTCACAGTCTCAGGAAAGCTTGGGGAAAATAAAAGCTGTGAAAAGGTAGTCAGTAAGCACTTTGCCACTTTTAAAAAAGGCAGTGGAGGAAAGGAAAGAATATTTCCTACTAAAAATAAAGCAAGAATCAGCTGAGGACTCATCCACCGATTTGAACAATAAAGAAACATATTCCCAGATATGCTGCTATCTTAAGAACTGGTCTCATCTCCAGCTCAGTGAGAAATTAACATTTTTTTTTGTCAAAACACAGAAAGGAAGCTGATATGAAACATTATTCTCCTGCCTGTATTTTTATTATAAATTAAGCATCTGGTATAGTTCCCTGTGTCACTTAAAACGATAGTAATTTCTGATCTGGAGGAATGAGCTTCACATTGAAGGGAAGAGAGAGTACTTGAACACCATCCTGCAGGATAGAAAATAACAGCCTGCAACATGTCATTTGTAGATCATTTTTTTGCAGGCTAGCAACCACAAATTGAAACTTGCTTATCATCAATAGCAGACCAAATGTTAGGGCTTTCATAATGGCCATGGTACTGAAGGCATGTTGATAGAGTAGATGTGGTCTTACAATGGAGGCAGCAGCCTTCAGTGCAGTTTATCTAGACATGTCTGGTAGGATATAATAAGCTAAACAAGGTTGAAATGACAAAAATGTCTCCAGGCTTATGAAAACCTGGAACACTATTTCTAGGAAAACCTGGCAGTTTAGACACAATCGACAAACACTTGACTCCCTTTTCAGATAGATAAAATCATTCTGGGTCAGAATCTTCTCCTGCAGTGCTAAAACTCATGGACTTTCCACTGGGGGTGAGCTCGGAGATGGTTCTCTGGGTTGAGAAAATGAACTTGCTTCCCCCTGATATGATTAAATGAGTTTTATTTTCTTCCCTCCCTGTCTTTCAATAGAATTTCAATCAGTTGTTGAAGTACTCAAGATAGAAAAATTAACGAGAAAAACTTAAAGTAAAAAAAAAAAAAAGTGTTCTTAAAATGTCTTGGAAATAGAAGCAAATATGAAAATTTCATGAAGGTCACATAAGCATGCCTAGTCATCCTCTACTACAGTAACTAGAAGGCACTCAAACAAAAGGCAACTGCTTTAGAGATGACTGAAGAAAAGGCTCTTTTCAACAGTTTATTACTAGCCTAAGGATTTTATGCCACACAGCAACAATCAGGTCAGCAATTTAGCTGGCTTCCCCAAAAAAAAAAAAAGCATGAAAAACCCACTGAAAACCAAAACACCTCAAGGGGGGTTTTCTATGTGTGCACACATGCATTCATCTTTAAGAGAACAGGTGGAACAGCAGAAAGCAAGCTCAGCACAGTAAGGGCCAGAAACTCTGTGCAGGCACATTTTTCTATAATTTGCCCTGCTGTAAATTTTCTTGACCCATCTTCTGACATGCCTGGAATGGGACCTGCTAAAAGAGAAGATACTGTTACTATAATTCCTTTGCAGAACATTAACCATTAATTTGATGCAACAGTGATGGAGCAAAACTTTTTCTTCATACCTCAGTTTTGCAACTTCGGTGATGAGGTCTTCGAGAAGGAATCTCTGTCTTTGGCCTCTTATTTTTTGTTTGGCTCTCTAACAAAATCAGTTTCTAATAAACACTCCAATAGCTTTTCAAAGCTTTTTGACTGACACCTTCCAAACTAAGCCTTTTCCTCAATGTGTGTTTCTTTGAAAAGATAGGATAGGACAAGCCCATCCTGGGTTTTAAAATTTATTTTTTTAAATAAAAAAATATTTTAAAGGACTTTTTCTCTTTAAAAAAAAAAAAAAGACTCAACCAGATTTGGAGGAGGACTTGATTTTATACCAACAACAACATTCAGTAGCAATAGCTAATGACAAAAATATATATAATGGAATGGAAAAAAACCCCTTGTTTAATGTGTTTAGGACAAGACCTGATTATGAGAGATTACCTAATTTTTTTTATTTTTATGAGGTGCTCTGCACAATCACTTCAGACATGTTGTAGTGTCCAGTGCTATGAAAAAAACTAAGATCTGGAAGTTTATTCCCGTGAAAGTAACAGAGAAAATATGCTTTTTAATATGGAAAAGTAACTGACCATCCTGATGCCTGTGGATATTGACAGTGTAAGCGAGTACTGTACAATGCACATAATCAATGATGTTATGCTGCTTTTGGATTTCTGTTAGCTGACAAAATTAAGCAGGTTTTGCACAAGAGTGCTGAAAAAAAGGATGAAATGAAAAACAGATCAGATTTTCTCAGCATGCTTGAGCAGTTTTGAAATGTAGCGCTTTACAAAAAATCAAAAGCAATACAGAAACAGAGTTTCTGGTGAAGAGTAAACCAATGTGAGTTTTTCCTAACACACTCCAGTAGAGTGGCTAATGTGTCCCAACTGTGAATAGACATTCAATACAAGACAGCAACCTGTCTATAGTAACCCACTTAAAATACCAGTAGCACACACATGGGGTTCCCAGCACTGCCACTCTCACTCCACCCAACTACTTCTGCTGTGTCTCAGGACTTGCTAATGTGGACGAAGTTTCAGAAGAAACACCTTGACTCAAACTTATGGTTGGATCAAATCTCTAGATATGCTTTTTTGCCCTCACCCTGATTTCCACTGCAGCAAAACCAAACCCAGATGAAGAGGAGACCAACAGTGAGAAGCATACCTTCTCTGTGTTTTATTATTTCCACTGAGAATGAGATGGAGATAAATTCTTTCCCACATGCTGAAAAACACTCTACCACCTTGGTATATTTGCTATAAAGGCAACTGTGAACACCAACACCTGAACTGTGAGATGAGGGGTAGCAATCAAGGGAATGCAATGTAGTCAGGTAAGGGAGGATGCAAAATCATTAAAAAACATCAGGGAAGAAGCACAAACAAATAATAACATAGTAAACTTATATTCTGAAGAGTATTCCTATGGATGCTTCCCTCTACTAAATAATTAAAAAAATTTTCTGAATTTAAAAAAAAAATCCACTTTTTATTCACTGAAATATAGTACCTCCTTTCAGGCACTGATGATTCACATATGACATACACAAGACAATGCTGATAGAGAAAATCCATTTCTCACTAAGTAAATTCAGCAAGCCACACTGTCCAAAATGCTGACCTTTGATGATGCTGAAGTAGGGCATCTCTAAAGATAAGCTTTCTTGTAAGGAAGATTAAAAAAAGAAAAAGTCAGAGTCACATATCCAATAAAAGCTTACTAAAGAAAAAAAAAAAAAAACAAAATGCCCTGAGACTTAAAGCAGAAGTTTATAACAGGGCCCTCCTTAGTTAAAGTTGCGGTGATTTCTGATGATAGTTATGGAGATAAAAAGAGTATCGCTGTAGAGGGGCTAATATTTTTAGTTCATTTGTATACTTAGAGGTTTAAGCCATGAGGATCAGCCACGTTCTTGCTTAAAATAAATGTGAAGCTCTTAAATATTCAGATTTTATGAATTAGGTCATAAAAGTTTCAAAATTAGAGGGTATTTTGATCAAACCTTTAGTTTAAAATCTGTCTCAAGTAAACATAAGTGTATTAAATACAAATTTTCATGACTGATTAATGTGTACATTTCAGCATCATTTGCATCTCACATTCTGCTACCGAGCACCTGGAACCTGATGAGACTTTTAATAACTTTGTTACAGCTACCTTGTGGAACAATTTAATTGTATAAAATCTTATAATACAGATGCACAAGTAAAACAACACCAGCTGCTGGCTTCTGGTCTTGTCATGCTGCTTTAGCTTCTTACTTCTCCCCGTGCCATATAGTACACCCCCACTGAACAGTGACCACCTTCGAAGGATGGTTATTTGCAGGAACAAGTTGGTTTTTTTCCTGCCTAACATCCAAGATGTGCAATCTCTGAAGGAGCAGTAGAGACACGGGGCTCCATAAGCCCATATCTTACTGAGTAAGTCTCCTGATTAAAGATGTTATCTGATAATGTAGAACTATTTTTTTTTTTTGGTGATCAGAGAAGAAAATACTTAAGAGGACAATACCCACCTATCTAACTGCTTGAAATTACTCACTCAAACAAGAATCCTGCAAGGCTCTGGCACAGGGCCGCCCTCTCTAGCCAAAGAGCTGTCTAAATTAAACATTTGGATTTTTAGGATAAAATGGCTTAAAGTCATTGTTGGTGTTGGCTCTGCAGTAAAACAATGGAAGATAAGAAGCATTGCAAACAAGGTGCCATTGCTCACCAACGTGCAGCACTCCTTACTATGCAGCACATTTGCAAGTGCTTCACATTTGAATGGAACCATTTATCTTTATAACCTTTTCTTGATAGACTGTATTTAATTTCTTTCTTTGTCTGACCTCCAACTCCTCTGCCAGAGACGGTACAGAAAATACGCAGCAGCAACGGGAAGGAGAGAGTATTGATTTATACCGCAGACTTTGTGACTAATCACTGAGCAGCATCTCTTCAGAATTAACATAATCTCTGAAAGGTTCCCATATGTTTGAGGCTGACTGTGTGCACGTATGCTAATGAGCTTCAAATTAGGATATTAGAACACAACTTTGCTAAGCAAACAGCTGAGAAGATCAGCAAATATTCGTCAGCCAGAAGAAAACAGAACTTTGGATTCCCATCAGCTTCTGGCTGATGAGCACTCAGTCTGGAAAGGGAAAGAGACCTTGCAGGGAGACTACTGTGTGCATTAGGATGATGAGACCTCTCCCTGTATTGATGTCTATTAGCTAGACTACATCTCTCCTGTTTCCCTCCATCAACTACAAAAAATTACCTGCCACACAGAATGGATGTTCTCCAAAGTTCCCTTGCCACAACTGGTGAAAAGAATTTTCTTTTTTACTTACAAGCCACCAAAATGAACCATATAAGTAGCCGCACAGAGCATCAAGTTGCCGAGTAATTCACCTTTTCTACACAGCAACAGAGGGTCAGTGTGCTCCAGTCCTAACAGGCTGGCATCAATTTCTCTTCCTCCCTCTAGGCTTGAGGATTTCTCTTTCACAGAACTCCCCCAGCAACCCCAGTAGCACAGTCATCGTGCCACAGGCATGCAACCACACAGATAAAGTGCACACTGCATGTCATTTGGGCTCTGTTTGCAGCAGTGGCTACATGCAGCCTCTCTCAAAAGTGCATACCTTACATGACAGAAACAGAGGTGATAATGATAATTTAACCCTCATATTTCTTCTTGCTCTCCACTTGGTCCCTTTCTTTGGTACATCTTGGAGGCCTCTGCATAGGAGAGAGCAGGTGTGGAAGTAGCTAACAAGATACTCATTAAGACCAGATTTCGATAGAGATGGCAAGCTAAATTACCCCCAAACTTCTTTTTCTCAGCATCCAGCTTTAAGAATTGCTTTATCTACAGGTAGAAAAGTTACCTACAGCAGTAATCCTAGGGAAATAAAGCCTACAGTAACATTTAGCTTCCATTTCATCTGTCCTACATTGAATATTCCCCTTGGAAATTCAGAGGGCAGCTACACTGTCTTTATATAACACATGTAACAGACAATCAGAATGATGTATCCGGGCACTGACCTGCTTGATTTTAGTTTTCAGCATTCTCTCCTTCCCATCTCCAGCACACATTTGTGAAGCATGAAATACATTCACCCTTCCTGACTCAGTTCTACTCTTTTTTCAATCCTAACAGAACACTTGAGGATGGTAAGTGAACTGTGTTAGGCTGGGTCATGTTTTCAAATGAAGAAAAAAACCCCAAACCAATCCTGCAGTAGATTGATATAATTTTGGTTTCATAGCTGACAATCATTTCTCATCACTGTTTCAAGCACGAAAGATTTAGCAATGGCTGCATAAAACTTCAGCGGCACAAGCCTTTGATGTTCTGTCAAGCAGTTTTGCTTTTCTCCCTGTCATACACACTACAGCCACAAATTACTACCTGGCAATCCTAGGTGAGGATTATGAAGATTATTAGAAAAAGCTGAGGTTTGAAGAGCTATTAAAAGTACCTCTGCATTTCAGCAACATGCAAACAAGCAGTTGTATTCTTCGCAAAAAGCCTGATTTTCTTATTTTAATGTGCTGCTGATTTTTTTTCTCTCTCAGCTGATCTCTTTGTCTGGGCATTTTCACCTTAAATTCCATGTAATCAAACTGGTATGAACATCATCTACTAAGAGAAAGCACTGAAACAAACTATAAAAGAACATCAGCAATCGGCTTGTGAGCTGCAAACACATGCAGAAGCCAAAGCAGAGCACATGCTTTTGTGAAAGGCCAGTTGTGCTGCCTGGAGAGTGAACTCTGCAGGAGAAAGCTACCTGGCAATATAGAAGTAGAATATAGGATTCTGGTTTATTTTAAATTTCTGCCTTCGGGAATGGATGCACAGAGGTGCACTTGTCCTTGCAAGATTTGCAGATGAGTGTATCATACACTTAATCATGCTCAGGCAGATAGGTATTAAGATCCCAAAAAAAGGAGTTTATCCCATAAGGACAGGAGTAGGTAATTCACTCCAAATGTCTCAAATTTCATTGCTCTCCACACTTAAAGTGACCTCTTTAGAGATTAGACAACGAGGAAAGATCAAATCAAACAAACTTTCCCTGTCTTACACCTTAAGAAGTCAATGAGCATATACACGCACCATTTATGTGATTACTTTTTGGTGTGCTAATACTCTAATTTCCTTCTCATTATTTAATTATCAGATACCCAAATGAACTCTGCAGGATAAAGGTACAACTCAAAAATTGGTCACTGAAAAAAGCTGCTGAATAACATCCGACAGACACAAATCCATTTGTAGATAATCCCCAATCAGCAAAGTTCATTTACTAAATTATATGTGGTTAATTATTCACTCATCTCTCACCACACAGCTTTCTCCTCTCCCCTTTGAGAAATTCCTGAAACGATCAAAATGCTGATCACAGCCCAACAGTTCATACAGCCTCTGGCCTTTACGTCTCCCTTCCAGTTTCTTCCTTCCAGTCCTTTAGCAAGCAAGCCCTTTGGTTCAGTAATTTGGCAAACCAGTGAAATTTTTACTTGCAATTATGTAACTGCTGCAAGGCACTCCAGTCAGCAGGAATGTCATCCAGGAGATTCACAGCTGTAAAAACGCATAAACAGCCATCGTTCCCCACCATAGGACTTTTATTTGGTATGCAGTCCATAGTTCTTTGATTTATTAGAGTGAGAAGCAATGTGAAAACACTGTCAGGCTTCTGGAGCCACTGAGATATAAGATTGCTCCATTCACGTACATCATGCTCATGAAAAGTACGGGAATCTGCTAGGCTATAAATTAGAAGATCCTAGAAATGTGGGGTGGGAGGAGGAAACACGAGCATAAACTTAGCTTGTGATTAGCTTTAAATCCTGAGAAACATTAAACAAATTCTGGCTGTTTCATGACTTACACTTTCTCACGCTGCTCCTTTAGAATTTTCCAGCAGAAGTGTAGACCCACACTTTCCCTGCTCCTGGCTTGCAGCCACTTGGGCCAGCAGGATCTGCTTGCTCTGTTGAGCTCTTTTTGCCACATGTCCTCTTTGGAAACCACTTATTAAGGTCTTAGACCTGACGTATTTTTAATTCTGCTGGGAAGGCCTTACAGAAGATGCTGCTTTGGCTATCAAGGCCTTCCACCCAGATGGTGCCCTGTACCGTGCTCTTTTCTTCCCTTCACACTTACCATAATCTCACTTTTTGAAGTATTTCTTTGAGACAAATGAGCTCTTTTCCCACCCAGTCTGCACAGTGCCTGGTTTATACTATTAACCTAACAGCTCTCTAACTATTAAAGGGTAAACTGCAGCTACAAAATTCATGCTGCACAGATTTCTAAACCCGAGTCAGCCTTCAGTCACTAGTGGCAATTTGTATTAATCACATGATCCAAGGCTTTGTAGACCATTTTCAGTCCTGAAGCCCAGATCTTACTTCACATCTGATACCCTGTTTCTGGAGTGTAAGATTCTGTATGACATTACATATCTTTGTCACCTCTAATTCTTTTTGCTGGTGATCTTCCTCTGCACTGATTCATTGCAAACAGCCTTAGAAGAGACAGCCCTCATTTTTGCTCACGTCCTGCACAGAAACATGGAACCACCGGAATCTCTTGCTTTCCCATCCCTGTCCTTGCAGGTTTCACAGCCAGGTATGAGATTTCCTTTTAGCTTTCCAGAATTCAATGGAGAATCCAGATAGTCTTGTGGTAGTGCTGAAAGCTTAACAGTACCAGAGAAACCAAACCAGAGAAGTCAGAGTTCAGAGTCCCAATGCTCGACTACACCAACTGCTTACATAAGCTTATACAGCAAGGCAGGCTTTAAGAAAAAAAATAAAAATCCATATCAGTAAAACATCTTTTTACTTCATTTCCTTCTGACTTGTTTTAGAGGTTTCTCCAGCAAACATTATGAACTATTTAATCCTGGTTCTTTTCAGCTACTGAATATTCTTACAGCTTTTTTCTTTTTTTTGTTCTTTTCCCTACTCTGATTTTTTAGATGGATATCAACATTTATGCTTTCAGCTCCTCACACAAAAGTGACCTGTTCAAAAGAGTAAAGTGGACTAGACCTTACTGCAGAGTCATTCTTTTAAGGTATTTTCTAAGGCTCCCTCCTGGGTCAATAAGGGAAGAAAAGGTGTGAGCATGCAACTTTGGGAGGGGCAATAGACTGCAGCCCTTAAATAGTCATTTTGCAGCTAACCCTCTGTAAGGCAGCTCTCTTCCATATGGTAAATAGGTTTACTTATTCTTCTCACATCTCACTCCTAATGCTTTCAACTAGACAAGCAACCAGCTTCTGTCCTTGGATACCAGCTCAGTTCTCCTTGACTTCACCAGCATGCACGGACTATCTGAGGAAAGAATTCATCTCAGTACAGTATTTACCCTATATGCCAGTCATTAGAACAGCTACCAGCTCCCGGTCCATAAGTAAAGATAGACATTCCAGGTCGTTACATAAACTGACTTTATAGTGCTTTTGCAGAGGCTGTTAACTCAGCTGCAGCCCTCTGCTCACCCTTAAGAGGAGGAAAAGGGATGACATCTTCTGAAACAGCAACATCCTACTCTCCTCTCCTGCAGAGGTGCTGGTACAAACCAAGAGAAACACTGTGCATCTCACTCACTGCCTGGTCCCCTGTGAGAACTTGACCTAAATTCTGAGGCACACCAGGAAAACCAATTTGAGATCTTGCAGCTGATCCAGTTAACATGAGAAGGTGAGAGAGTGCCTTCTTGTAAGACAGTGCTACATAACAGAGTAATTTCCAGGACTCTCTCTGATGTCCTGTGCCACCTTCTTCCATCTGTAGGGCTAATGCTTCTCCCTCACATATAGATGATAATGAGATGAAAGATGCTCGAAGATTTAGTCCATAAAAACATCCAAGTTTAATTCAGTATAAACTGTCAGCAGCTTTAAAGTTTCAAAACCAATACAATTCATAGTTTTCTAGTGCCATTTCAAGATAATAACATCTACTCTGTTACTGGAGTTTGCTTTGCAAAAGTGTAACTGTCAAATAGAAGTCATTAGGGGAAGTGGAGGAGAAACTGGAGTTTTTGTTAGAAATGAACAGGAGTAAATTAATTCATGCTGGTTATGAATTTTGCATCCCTAGATTTCACTGTTAATCCAATTGTAGCAACCAGTTTATATCCCCCGATAGCTATTGTTTTGAGCTATTTTCAGATGCATACTGACCTCCCAGAATTGCTTTATATGCCATTCACATTGCAGAGAATTTCTTTGCAGGTGATACCCCAAGGCTGGTATCTTCAGGCTAAAAGCTGACACTGTGTAGAGCCCATGTATAGCACCAACTCAGTGGAGCTGTGCTGACTGATAGCTGAGGATCTGATTTGTAATCAAAAAGTAGAAAAATCAGCTTCTGAAAGGCAGTTCTGGTATGAAATCTGTTCTGAACTCACTGGCTTTAGAGTTTTAGACAACAGCTGTTAAAATTTTCTGTGCAGGGAAACATCCTGAAAGAGGTACCTGCTTCCATCACTCAAACAGTCACAACACATTGCCTACGCAGTTCTGCCAATAAACAGAGAGTCATCCTATACATTAAATCAGTAAAATATTCCAAACCGAAATTAATTTATTTCTAGATCATTTACCTAATCTGGTTAAAGCACAGCTCCAGAAGCTCTTTCATGAACACAGCCAAAAGAGCAGGAAGGTGTAAACATCCCTAAAACTATGATGACTGTCTTTAGGGAAAAAAACCAAACCCACTTTTGATAGACTTCACAGAAAGCAGTCCTCACAGAAATCATTCTCACCTGCTATAACCAAAAAACAGTTGATGAGAGCCCTTTGTCCAGTAGTAATCAATTAAAAAAAAAAAAGAAAAAAGAAAGTTCTAATAGAGGTCCTCCTCATGACACTCACTCTTCAGGCCTGCATGTCCACTCTTGATAGCTAAGAAAAAATTTCTTCAAGAAATTCTTAATGCCATTTCCATCATCCCTTGTACTGCTGGTTGGTGGCATGCTGAAGACCTCTTCTCACCAGAGCTTTAAATAATGGACAGACACACAACTTGCTCCAACTTTAATCTGACACTTTTCCTGAAGATTAAATAGGCAACTTGCAGAGACAGACAACTCACTAACTTCAAAGCTCCCCATCTTAACTAACAAGATACAAATTGCTTCCCCAGTGACTCCTCTCAAGGGAGTAACACAGGATAAACCTGTGATATTTGCATTAATTCATCTTTAAACATAAAGTAGAATAGATTCTGTTTCCTTAGTACATTTTCACATTATTTAAATGGACTTGTTATAAAAGCCAGCAACATGCTTGCTTTGGGGAAATTTTGCATTTATATTTACCTTTTAGCTGGAAGTTCATTTAATGGGAAGATCTATTGTAACTAAAGCAGTTGAGAATTACAATGATTTTAGAAAGGATTTTAAAAGCCAGTTTCATCCTGATTTTCAGTAATGCTACTTTTCTTAGTTTAGTGACATTTAAGGATATTGGAAATCTTTCCAATATCAGAGTGCTCGGGCAATCTCATCTGCCTAAGGAAAGTGGGGTTTTACTGTGCTTCTCTTCACACCTCCTGCCTATAGAGTGGTTTTGATCAGCAGATATCAAAGCACTTTGCAGAGGCTTTCAATGTCATCCTCCATTTTTGCAGTGGAGAAGAAGGGTTAACTTTTTGTTTGTTTGCTCACAACAAACACCATATCTTACAAGGTGCTCGCTCAATGTCCTCTCCAGTTTTATCCAAGTGAGACCATTATTTGGGTATTCCTGTGCTAACTTGTCTTGGTTTCAATTGACTGTCCGGTTACCTACTCTTTCCTCTGCTGCCAGGGGAACTCTGCAGCAGAGCAGGTGTAAAAGGGGACCGCATATCAACTCAGTGCACAGTCAGCATCTTTTAGTTTAATCTGACAGTAAAAGTGGACTTTAATAAAATGCTGTCAATGGAAGGACCTGAGGCACAATTCAATTCTGGATGGAAGACTATGTACGCACAAATCTGTAAGATTGTGTAAGTTCAGACATCCATCAAAGTGAAAGAAAACCTTTCTGGGGCTCAGCTGCCAGCTCCTCTTGAGCCCAAAGAGTTTTCAGGCTCAAGGTACTCTCATAGGATTGTTGTCCTGAGAAAACAGAGCTGTGGTGCAGTTTTCATGGATGACCTAACCCACAGCAGCACCAGTCAGCACAGCTGCATCACTCCTAGCACTTTTTTAATCATAGAATCATTAGGGTTGGAAAGGACCTTTAGGATCATCGAGTCCAACCTTCATCCTAACATCTCTCTGTCCATTAGACCATAGCCTCACGTGCTATGTCCACTAACCTAGCGAAGAGTCCGCCTGTCCAAGCCATGAGCCACCAGCTTCTCCAGCAGAACGCTGTGGGAAACGGTGTCAGATGCCTTCATGAAGGCCAGGTAGACAAAAGCCACCGCTCTTCCCTCATCCACTAGGCAGGTCACCTGATCGTAGAAGGAGATCAGGTTGGATAAACAGGACTTGCCCTGCATGAACCCACGTTGGCCGGGCCTGATCCTCCTGTTGTCCCGCACTTGCCATGTGATCACCCCCAAGATGAACTGTTCCATAATCTTCCCCGGAACTGAGGTCAGGCTGACAGGCCTGCAGTTCCCTGGATCTTCTTTCCTGCCCTTCTTGTAGATGGGTGTCACACTGGCAAGTCTCCAGTCACCTGGGACTTTCCCAGTTGAGCAGGAGTGCTGATAAATGATGGAGAGAGGCTTGGCAAGTTCCTCCGCCAGCTCCCTCAGCACCCTCGGGCAGATCCCATCTGGCCCCACAGACTCAGGGGTGTCCAGTTGGCGTAGCAGGTCTTTCGCTGCTATTTCCTGGGTTGTGAGGGGATTCTT
>JANIJG010009058.1:7024-22637 GCA_024611175.1 Megaceryle torquata | reverse complement strand
CTTTTTTCCCTCCCTTTGTGGCCCCCCCCCCCCCCCCCCCCGCCCTTGAATGGTCCTAATCTCAGCCTGACTATGCAGGTATTGCTTTTTCTATGTGTATCTTCCTCTCTCCTACCTGTCTGTCCTAGTTCATTGAAATTATGGATAGACTGTCCTTACAAATTCATCAGTCCTACTATAACTTAACGCACTAGTTCCTTCCTGCGTTGCATATTTTTAAATTTCATTCTGTAAGCCTGCCTCCCAGATCAAGTCACATTCACACTTCATTCCAAGCTTTAGTTCAATTAATTTCACTTTTTTTGGCAGTGCTGAAAAGAAACTCTCATTCCTTTTAGAAAAGCAGACATGGAGCGCTGAATGCCAGCTTTCCTAGGTGGGAAATGGTAGGTGTTTCCTCTCAGCCCTGCTGACACTGGGAGTCATATATCATTACATGAACATACACCTTCAACCAGTGACAAGCCTGCCAGTGCAGACTGCATTACTAGGAAGGGGTCAGAACAGCACAGTACCTTTCAGCTAATTTTACTGATTGTTCCACAACTCACCTTTAGAGCTCCAGTTTTCAGTTTTAAGCCTCTGCCTTTTTCCAGTACCCAATAGCTAATGATACCCTGCCTTTTGTGGTTTAACCTCTGCTGGCAGCTAAACACCATACAGCCACTCACACACTGCTTCTCATCCCTGTCCCCTCCACACACCCCCACTATGAGATGGGAAGGAGAATCAGGAGAAAGAAAAAAGGTGAGACCCCAGGGGCTGAGATAAGGACAGTTTAATAACACAGCCCAAAGAAAAAAATGATCAGAACAGTCCTAATGATAGTGCTAGTTAAATTATACACAAAGCAGTAATAGTAACTGGGAAGGCTCTACCTGTGCTTAAGACACCAACTCTCCCTGCTCTGACCACACTGAAGCAAGTTGAAAACAGACACCCTGACCCCAAACCAGTCCTCCTCTTATATAGGGGCATGACTCAGTATCCCCTTGGCTGGTCATGTTGTTTATTCCAGGTGTGGTCCCTACCAGCCACAGCCCCTCGCAACTGCTTGGGCCAGCAGCTATTTGTGGTAATTAACCCAAACATAGGACACTGCTCTGTTGGGGAGTTCTGCTTGTAAAAGGGGGACAAATAAGCTGGTAGGAACCCCAACTTTTAAATATCTCATGTCGCACTTCAATGATTTTTAAAGCTCCTAATACCAGCTCAGCAATGCCGTGAAATGCTGACCTGGTATGAACTCACTCTGTCAGTTCATATTTGTTCAAAACATCAGCAGGGTTTATGCCAGATCTAGGATCATCCATCCCTCCCCCACAGCTGGCAGAAAGGCAACACAGAAATTACAGATCTTGCAAAGGCCCTCCTGTGTGCCCCAGCTAATTCACCAGAAAGGCACCATGTTGAGCTGTGCTCGATTGACATCAAATCCGTATGAGTACTTGGTCAGTGAACACAGCACCTTGATAGTGCCAGCCTTGGAAACACAGCAGGGATTCAGAGAAAGCTTCTTCTCCCAACTGTGTCTTGGGAATCATGTTCTTTGCCATCTTATTAAAAGTCAACAAAGGCTGTTAGTAGGAGGGTGAAGGAGTGCTTGGTATGACAACCACAGGTTATACTGGAAAGTGTTTTTTCTAAGTAGGGTCAGCCAGACTGCTCACGCCCTGGCACTGAGAAGGAAAAACAGTTTATGTAGCACATACTGTAAAGGAACTGCTATATGAAGCATGGAGGACAAAGGCAAAAACATGTGTAGGCTTTATTCTAGGGCAGCAAAACAATCTCTCCCTTTGTACGGTCTAGAAAAGCCTCAAGCATAAGCAACTTTAAAAAAAAAATCATTTAAATAGTTGTCATGGCTGTATTCTTACCTTACGTCTGTTGATTTGTCTCCCATGATGCCTGAATAGTTGAAGTCAGTTTAGTGTCTATTGTCTGTGGCTGATGAAAGCTGTTATTTCTGATTAGATACTTTTCCTCTGTATTCCAGATCCCTGACCTTCATTTCTCTCCCTCAGCATCCTTTCTCTCTAAGCACTAATGGTGTCTGATGTGAGTATCACTACCAGCATGCCCTGGTGGGTAAGGAGAAAAAAGAGAACATGTCACACCTAAGCTTACGACAGCAACCAAAGGGCAATATCCTCACATCTGGAAGTGCCTTTATATTGTAGTACCCCCATACTCTGGAAATTCTGCAGGATTTAGTATTTCTAAGCTAAATACAGTTCCTTGGTTCTTTTACTCATAAAAGGTCCCACTACAGAAACAAGCCAGACATGCCAAGCTCCAGCTCTCTATGAATTTATTTTATTGCATCACAACTTCCTAGGAACAAGGCATTAGAGAAGTAAGTAGATGTTTCCATGTATTCTTTTAAGGTAGATGCAAGACTTATCCCCCTTCCCTGAGCCCACTGGGACGACTGACTTTATAAAGACGGAAGTATCAATTAGCCTTTGCAGAATCACAATTCTTATACCCTACAAAAAAACCTGAACTAATGTTCATTTGCCCTTTTAAGCGCAACTGACAACTGGCTGGAGAAAGTGAAGGAGCACTGAAATGCATACACACACACACACACGAATTATCCTGTCCTCTCCTGGCATGCTAGGTCAGCATTCAGCACATCCAGATCTTGCAAGCAGCTCACCAAAGCACTGGGATGATCCACCCTCACTCAGCCCATCCTTTCCACCAGGTGCAAACAGTGCCCTCAGTCTCAGCACACAGGAAATTGCTGGGCTTCAACCACACGGAAGCCTCTGGCACAGAAAGGAATAGGCAACTCAAGGTAGAGGAGAGCTGGAGACTTTCCCAGAATAACAGTAAAAAGCAAAACGAGATTCACAGTCGTGAAAAATCGCAATCGCATGCCTTTCAGCAGCCCACCTATATAATCTTCTATCACCAAGAACATTACAATAAGAGGATCCCAGTTCTTCAGCTTATGAAATCAGCTTACTCACAACAGCCTTGCATCCAGGAGCTTCCACTGCTGCCTTCACGCAGTGGTCTCCCATTGCATTTTATGCCTTCCAATTCTACACAGCTCTGAGTTGTTCCACATGCTGCTTAGCACGCAGTTGCTGTCAGCTTAACGCAACACAAGGTGTACCCTTCCTCTGTACTTAACTACAGCATCATCCCTGAAGAGGTCTCCCCATTCAAGCCCTTGTTTGTTGTTAGGTTAAAACCAGCTAAGGCTTTTTCGAAATGCTGACGCTCCCCAAGCAGTACTTAACATGACTGTGAAGCTTTTAAATGAGATCTAGAAAACTGCATTTCCTAGTATCTGTTCAGATGTAAACCCCACCAGACCTGGACAGAGGATCCCTGAAGACCAACTATGTTGTTTTTGTCTACAGAAAACAATTAAAAAGCCAATTTTAAAACGCTACAATTAAAGGCCTAATATAAATGCATTTCTGATGCTATCAACAAGTTTAGCAGCCTTCAGGAAGCTCTTTCAAAATACCAGTGCCTTCAAGCAGAATTGCTGGGTTTGGTTCTCCTTCATGAACAGTCTACAGGCAATTTATACATGCTTACTAATCTTAAAAATAGTTTATCCATACTATGCATCTTATGTGCACCCCACACACAGATTGTGAAAATCCACATAAAGCCTCATACAGATTTACTGTTCTGCCTACAGATCCACAGCTGAAGACAAAGCCTACTGGTAGAAAAGTTTGAGGGCAAGCATGTAAAATCTGATGAGCAGGAGTTTTGTAAGATTTAATAGGAATGTTTCTACCTGTATTTTAGATAATCAGATTACAGTGAGATTTCAAAATTAATTTTCCTTTTTTGGGCAGTTTTATGTTGTTTTGCTGGAATAATCACACAAATTGAACACTGCAAATGAAAATCCTGGATGTATTGAGATCACTGAAGCAATTCCTACTGATTTCAATTGGGCCTTCCTTGTTTACAGTGGTTCCAGTTAGCTTCTTAAAGGAGGTACAGGCTTGTCCTGGGCTGTAGGCTAAGTAGTACTGTCTATGAGAGGCCAAGAAATCTTGGGTTCCTACTCATGAGAGCTGAGCATTTGCGAGGAGCCTGTTTTAAATGGGACCTTGCCTTCATCAGAGGCAGTGGCTGTCAGCCCCTGAGAAGCATCCAAGTGGGAACAGAGAATCCTCCTCCACCAAACAGGATTTTACCTGCGGGACAAACAACTGAATTCAGCTCTTGGAGTCTTCTTTTCAAACTCAGAATCATCCTATCATTTTTTTTCCTGCCACTTCAAATTCCCTTTTTTCTTGTGTGACTACACATCCTTCTCTGCATCAGTGAACACAGTGCAAGAGACTGACACAGCTCTACCTAACATCAATTTCCAAAGCAAGTGTTCTAGCACTTCTGTCAGATGTCAGCCAGAAATAGAGGAGAATGACCCGTTAGATGAGACAGGCCTTCCTTTATTCAGCTTGTCCACTTAACTCTTACCTATTTATCAGAGAAACTGAGACTGGTAGCAGCTAGACTGCTGCTGTCAGTGTGGTCCTTCCTGCACCTAGTCACACTGGTATCTCCCACAGTTAAATTTCCATGACTCTGTATCACACTGTGGGTATTTCTTATCATTAGATAGTAAAATCTGAAGGGTCTCGGAGGTAGACAACACAAAAGAGGGGCTTCAGCATCACTAACCATAGAAACATTTAAAATAAAGTTTCAAAGCCCCTGGAAGGAAATTAAGTACAAAAATAGTCAGAACTCTGAATAATATGACATAATTAACTGTTCATCAGAGAACAGCCTCCTGGCACTAGTCACGTCCCTTATTCTGATACAGAAGAGAAGGAAAACTATGGCCTTTTCCATGCCAGCTGTCTTTCAGAATAAACGAGACCCTCCCTCTTCATCTCCACATACTTAATAATATTAATAGAACATTACAATATTAATGCTAGTAGACAAGGTCTTTCATAAAGCACAAATTAATTCATTCGCTCTAACTCATTAGCTTAATCGTCAACCTTTTTACAGTGCAACTGATTAACATTTTTATTGTTCCTCCTTGTTTTTTTTTTTTCCTTAAGACTTTTACTTCTTTGGGCATCAAAAGATCTCTGAATACATAAGCTCAACAATATCTATGCACAACTGTACAACAAGAGAAATGGCTAAGGGATAAAGTAAAGGCTTTTGCAACTCATGCTTCAAAGATATTGCAGGAAACAACCATTTAAGAACCACTTTTATTTGTATGTTTAACGCGATTATACACATTCATGAGTCCAACAAGATCTGCACTGTGACATTAAAGATACAGTACAATAACATTCAACATGAGGTACTTCATATTTATATATATATATATCTGTCCTTTATAAATAATGCTGTAAGCCTGCTAAGGTCAAACACTGCTCCAGCACAAACAGGTGCTGGGACCTGAAGTTAGCTGAGTTTATCACAACAAATAAAAAAAAAGAAGTCCCAAAACAGTTCAGTGCAAGAAGTATGTAGAAATTAAAATGTTTACTTAAATACTATTTTAGATACGCTGAAAGTATATTACATTATACTCTCCTATCACAGATTCCCCTCACCAGGAAAATCAAACATACAAGTAGCAAAGATGGCCAGGTACGGTTTAAGACAGACTCTACAGAAGAATCTCCATCGACATTACGCTTTCATTCCAGACTGATATAGCTGATGCTTGCAAAATGTCAATCAATGTATTCAAGCTTGGATGCTACTGCTAAACTGACTGAATCCACATTTAGACACCTATTTAAGTGCCCTGATGTGCTAAGGTGACTAGTTCTAGCCACCTTCTTATACACTGGTACTATCAGCATCAAGCAGTGCTCAGAATCAAATCATGCTGTAAGCATCAAAAGGTGTTCTGTGGTGCTTATGTTTATTCACCCATATTGAAAAAAATTGCATGCACCAGCTCCTAAAACCTGGAGTGGACTCAGAGGAATTAAGTTAAAGGTTGCTTCTTCCATCCTACTTCATCAGAAAGATTTCAGAAAAGTAGCAAATAAAAAACCACCTCATTTCTACATATTACAGCTACACAGTATTCTGATCTTCTGTTCCAGCCACTGAATGTAACAGATACCTCACCTTTACTTGCAGATAAGTAAAAACCAAAAAAACCAACCTAAAAGTGAGAACCCAAGCCTAGTAATTATACCAGTGCAGTACTCTCTGATTTGTCCCACCAGCTGAGGCACCTGTTTTTTGGGTTTTTTTTTTTTTTTTCCTCTCTCCAAACAACTCAGAATGCAGCTTGCTACTGCAAGCAACTTGTCAATCTGATCATCACTCAGAGTAATTACATCTACATCAACTGCTTGCTGTAAGAAAACTTAATCAGCTGATTAGTGTCTTTCTCTGCTTTCAAATGTATTTAAATAAATAGAACTGCTGCTCAGATGTTGTCTAAAAGTAGATGACCATTACCCTCATCACAATCTGAAAAGTGCTTTTTGCAATCCCTTCAGCAACATTTCCTCCAGTCCATACAATTATACTCATCTATTTTAGGCTGCAGATCTAAATATAATTAACTGGAGGGTTTTTTTTAAATCTCTCTGGGAGTTCTCCATGCAGCATTCTGTTCAGATTTCACTAACAGTCTGGATTATGCATATCTGTTACAAAAAACCAAAAACATTTTCCTATATATTTTTTAGGGCATTTACATTTCAGAAAGAACATTGCTTACACACACACACACACGTATGTATGTATGTATATAAAACACTAAAATGGGTGTAAAGCATAGATCTTGCAGAGCAGTTTTTTAACTGTCTCTGATTTTATTACCTAGAGAGAAGATCTGGGCTTTGGCCATGAAGTGTTTTGATGTCTAAACTCCAGTTTTTCTTACTTCAGATGGTATTTTGGACACTGCAAAGACGTACTGGCACTTTATGATGGCCAGGGGCCAGGATTCCAACCGTCAAGAAACACATAAGGTAATAATATTAAACTGGAAAGAAATCATATGAGAAAAACATTTTTATTACAAAACTGACAAATGAATTTAGTGTTATGCTGCATTAATGTGTTGATATAATATAACATTAATCTTCAGTCTGTCTAAAGAATCATTTGGTCCTCTCATTTCATTAAAACATAAAGAACAAACAGAACCCACTTCAGAGATGAAATAAGAATGAGATGCTTTACTATAGGTAGCGTCCCTTGGAGGAGCAACTGCCCCAATGCAATGGTGAAGGATTATGTTTAAATAGTACCATATTTCTTCTTTATACTGGTTTCCTTCCCTAATAAAGGAGTCATGATCCCTAATACTTTTCCAGAAATGATACAGACATATGACAGGATGTTTCAAAAACAAAACAAAACCCAAAAAAGTTCTGCACCATGTAATCCTCTGGTATGTAACCATAAGCAGTTACAAGAGTGCCAATATTAACATGTTAGAGAAGGCGTCCTCCTCCTCACTGCTACCTGATGATAGACACTAAGTCTAATTTGACCATGAGCTGGGAATCTTCTTGTCCTTGTCTAAATTTCCACTAACAATGTATGGTAATAAAAAGAAGAAATCTGGTATTACAGAAAAAAAAAAAAGTCCAAGTCAGGACTGGTACATTCTTTTGTTCCTTTATATTCTGCTTCTACTACGTTTAGGAAGAAGTAAAAAAAAAAACAAACCACCTACCCAAAACAAACAAAAAATTATCCTGCATCAGATGGCAGATATTTCCCAGATATTTAGCAAGGGTTAGGGCTAGCCATTTAAGCAGCAAATCAACTTCAGTGCAGCAGAAACCAGGTCATGGGAGTAGAGTTTCAAGAGCTGCATGTACAATTTGAACATGTGCAAGCACTTCCTTGCCTTTGAGGTGGGATTCCTAGAAAATGAACTCTTGACAGTAACTTGCAAAGCCCCCCGCCGTCCCCCCACTGTAAACATGTCCATGCACTGTGGACATAGTCAGCATGCTGTGTAGCTTCCTGAAAGCTGCTTGCTTCTCTCCATCTTCCTCAGCAGCCATCCCAAACAGTTGGCCACAAGAGAATCTCACAGGATGAAGGTTTAAACCTATGTTTTTTCTGCTTACAGTTGAAGCACCTCTTTCAGCTCTCATGATCAAAAGCAACTCAGTTTATTGGAATCTCTTCAGACTGAAAAGCAGACAGGAGAGAGAGCTATAAAACAAGGCTTCTCATTTTCTACCCCTACCTCTCCAAATAATTACAGGCAGAAAGCAGGAAATGGAGGAAGAGAAAATGGATCAATGAAGACAACGATTAGTGAGAGACAAGAGGGGGATGGATATCCTCTGGTGATTCACAGGTGAATGAAAGAAAGGGTCAGCCACCAGCAAACAGGCACCTCTTTTACAAAGCCTTTAAAATTTACTTGCTCTTAAGAACATCCAGTTTAAGTATTACACTTAAACTTTTATCGCCAACAATGCTACAAGTATAACAAGCCAGTAACTTGCCCACAGCGTTTAGTTACATATTACCTGTACTGGTCACATATCTGCAGATAAAAAGCTAAGCGTCAGTAGGCCCGAACCAGACAGGTTCTTTGTAGCCAAATGCTTTGTCTCCACACACTTTCATTCAAGCATAAAATATGAGTTCGGGAATTTGCCCTCCCTGTACCCCAGTGCCATTTGTACTGTCTGAAGAGCACTGAAACTGAACAGTCACCTTCCCACACTGAACTTCTGTCATTCCTTCTTGTCCAAAATAGCTGAGTTCATTACCATCCAGAATCACACTAGCTGTGTAAAAGGTGTCAGGCTCAATCTGCACGGGATATTCAAACCACACGGGAAAAGTGTTACTGGAACCATCTGAGAAGTATTTACTCAAGTTCTGGCCTAGGATAACTCCTTGTCGTTTAAGTTCAATCTTGGCACTGTACTCTGCCGATCCACAGCTGGAGCCGTACAGCCCAAAACCAGCAATAAACACTCTCTTATCAACGGCAAACTGGATGCTATCACACCGGCCCCTGTAGCGCCACTGGTTGCTGCGGTAAGCGCAGGACTGGAAACGGTGGCATCGCTGAGGAACGAGGCCTTTCCGGGGCTTGCTGACAAACTGTAACTCTGGCTTTTTGGCAGCCGTATACCAGAGGAAGATATCATTGGTTTCATTGAGAGTCAGAATCCCAGACTGAGCCGCGCCATTTGCGAAGTCATCAAGTGCCATGGTAGGGATGCGTATCAAATACAGAGCCTTCCCGAGGACTTTGCGCTTGTTCTCGATGGTAGCTGTTAGCTCTTGTCGCTGACACTCCACTTCAGCCCAGTTCAGAGCTGCTTCAAAAACAACAATTTCTTTGGCATTCAGAGTCTCCCTTCGGAGAATGCTTTCAAGAGTCTGAAAATCAATGTCACAGAATCCCTCAGACTTTAAAGCTAGCTCAGCCTGGGCATCAATCACTTCCCAACAGCGCTGGGTCAGGTCAGGTTCCTCGAATAAGCAGCTCTGGGAAAGCAGCACACAGGCATTCTTTGCACTCAGGCTTGTCTCCAGAAAGTTGACACAGGCGCGGGCAAGATGAGGGACGATATACTTCTTGGCAGCATAAAGCGTGGCCAGTACGGTATCTGCAGCCAAATCGATTTCATCACAATATATGTATCTGAAATAAAACAAATGCACGTAATGCTCTCAGTTAATGCTAAAACATGAAATGTCAATATCATCTGAAAACTACAATAGAAAGAATCTATTTAAATGGCTCCACGGTGAAATTAAGCAATGCTTTTGGGGAACAGTGATTAAATCCAGAAAGTACAAACCAAATTCATCACACATGTAAGACCATGAAAGAGAACATGCTTAAATCTAAGGTGCTAAGACTTCATATTTCAGGTACATGCTACGTAGACAACGGTTACATTTACAAACTATGGTCCCTCCAGCTCCGTGTTCCTTCCATACATGTTTGGCTAATGAAAGGTTATCTGCCCCCAGCAGTAGCTCCTCAAGGGCTACCTTACTTGGCTAACACAACAGTCTAGAACACGTTATAAACAGTACTTGGAGTGGATGTCCCATGACAGCAAATGGCGATTTCTTGAGGTGTACATATAAATACCAGAATGAAAAGAATTTTATTGTGAATAACTAAGTAGTCTAAGAAAAGAAATTATATCCAAGTATATCAGGTGCTACCCACTGAGTTGGGGTTTTTTAGAGTTTTGGTAGTTTTGGGGTTTTTTTGGGTTTGTTTTTGGTTTTTTGTTTTGTTTTGTTTTGTTTTTTAATAGGGTGATGAAGCATATAGGAAAAAGCACAGAATTCTAATTTTCATGTTTCTTAATGCTTACAACATCCTAGCTCCACTAGCATGGTGGTTTTTCTCAGTCTCCTTGCATAAAGAGGAAAAAAAGTTTTACTGCTATGCTACTGTAGCGGAAGAGATGAAGGTGAAATTCTATTTATGTGACTAACTGCGGGGATTCATTGCTCAAAGAAATGAAGCATTATACGGTTTGTTCTTTTTAATATCTCATGCTTCAGGGCCCCGTTTGCAGCTGGTGAATACAATGTGCTAAACCCATGCCAAATGCAATTTTACTCTTCGTAGGGATAAGCAAGTCTTGATGGTTATGGCTGATAAAAAAGCTTCCCTCCAGTAAAGCTGAAGTTGTATGCGACCCTGTCCTAATTAAAATGTTCTAGTTAGCAGGTTTCCCAACACAATGAATTTTTTTGCAGAACAGATGTACTTATACAGTATCTGATCTACACTAATCTGATTATAGTTGTATATATCTTTATTTGTATATTTGCAGATGTAGGGTACTATCCCTCAAGCCACACTTGGAAAACATGCTCAGTGCAGATACTGCTCAAGTAATATAAGAGGTTACAGAGAAAAAGAATACTTACACAGAGCCAAACTGTTCTTAGTTTTACCTCTATTACTTGGTTTCAGATGTTCTATTTGTAGTAACAGAGGACACCTATATATCACTGGTTACAGGCTTAGCTCCTTTATTGTCCAAAACATTTTCATTGTATCAATTAACTAATTTTCATGATTCTCCTCATTGCTTTTCAACTCTTTTCTCCCTTACCCTTTGCCTGGTAATACAGCAGAGAATGATGACATCTGTTTTAAGTTGAAATAGTACAAAAGTTGCTAGCTTAATATTCACAAAAGTGAAGAACTAATATCACTTATTTACAAGAGACACAGCACAGATTGACTGTCAGCAATATTCCACACTTCTCGCTCTGCCAACACACCTCAGCTCTGGTCTGCAATTACTGGTATTCCAGTTTCACCCTGTTCTTAAACAGAGAATTCTGCTAGACCACAGGATTTGACGGTTTAGAAACAGATATATCCTGGGATAAGATGAGACCATGGTTCTGACTTGAACAGTTAAGATTAAAATGAGAGATACATTAAAGACATCAATTCAGTGTGTCAGCTAGGCTATGAATTTAACCCTAATTTAAAAACTGTACAACCCAAGCAATTTTACTGAGAGAAAAGCTAACTATCAGTTGAGGTATTATTTTCTGCCTCACCTGGCAATTCCTTATCTGATGTCTGCTGTGAGAATGACCACTACATTGTAAAAGATAAAAAATATTTATGCTGTAAGATTTCATTGTCCAGGGAAAATAAAACACAAAAAAACCCCAAACAAACCAACCTCACAAAACCACACTCAGTGTATTTTCTGACAAAGATTAGGATGTATCCCTCCTGCCGGGGGAAAGAAGCATATGAAGGAGGAGGTTGTTTTGGGAGAGGTAAAATGTCTTTTCCTTCTGTAACAGCACTATCATGAGCCTTTTGCCATCAACTGCTGACAGCAGTTGTATGCAACACTCATGGGGATGATTTCCCAGGGGGAGAGGAGTGAAGGGGACCATGGCTCCCCTCAAGCTCCACCCAGTGCAGCACATACCCTGGATCCTGTGATGAGGGGAATGCTGCACTGCTGAGCAACATCCCTTTCCCTTCCCTGCACCATCACGTTTGCAGACACCCCTGGCATTTGCAAGCACAGGAGCACTCTGGAGGTTCTGGCACCCTGCATTGGTGCAAGTTAGGGTTGGCAACGTTAGCTCAACACTGACACAGATCACAAACTTTTTGTTGTCTTTTGGTTTTTAAGTAAAAGCTGAGAAGGTGAAGAATTCCATGTTTCTGGCCGTGCTCTCTAAGATGGATTCCTAAATGGACAGGGGCTAAATAATATGCCAAGACCTAGATGTCAGTATTGATACTCTCTTTTGTAGGTTTGCTCTCTGAACACATTTCTTAGTGATAAATGCAGAAAGCGTTCAGTTTTTATATGGCAAAACATATTTAGCCACAGTGAAATAGATTTGTTGTTCAAAAAGAAAGGGAGGCAAGGGAATCCAAGTATCTTGTATTTGTGCCTTGTAAAATTCTATATGAAAGTAAACCACAAGTCTGAGCTCTGCAGAAAACACCTATAAAAACATAAAGGCCCAAAGCGAGGATCCATAATGCACCTACCTACATAATGTTATATCTTAACTTTATATTCCATGTCTACAGAACATGTGTGACTTCAGCTTTCCTGACAGTTATTGACATTGATAACATATATGATAACCTATAAGAACACTGTAACAAACTCGTATATACAATTTTGAATGTTCATCTGCAGTGCCACTGAAAAGTAAAAGAAAAAAAAAAGAAAGCATTCTGTAATCACAAGCTAATCAAAACAATCTATGAATTGCTAGCTAGTGATTACACCATCACATGCAGAAAATCTGCAGCATATTAAAAGGATCACTATCAGATACTAATATATATTCTTTATAAAAAAGCAATGGCAGTTACTAAATCTGAAGGGTAAAACCCCCTCAAATCCAAAGTTTGTCTGCAATCGGGCATTTCTCTTTATTAATCAGAGTTTATATGGATACAGTCAAGGACAATTCAGCCAGGGAAGCTGCTTCATTATGCTCATTTAGGAGAAGACAGCGTTTCTCATGCAGTTTGCAAGACAAAAAATAATGATCATGTAAACTGACTGGTTTTCCCCTGTTAGAATAAAAACCCTGTTCATGTAAACAGCCTTTTCATCACTTTCCAAATGCATTAATGTGATAGATGAAGAGAAATTTAATTTTCAGAGGATATATTCAATAACTTAGGGTCATTTTTCTAAAACAAGACCTGCATACAGCATGCTTATAAAAGAGCTGGAATTACGTCAATATACAAACAAAGCAAATCTGGGCTTAGGGGCTTTTTTAAATTTTTTTTTTTTAACTTTTCACTGTGCACTATTACAAAGTAGAAGAGTCGGGGGTTTTTTTGTTATAGCTGACAATTATTTTTAGTAACTCCATTCCTTCATGTAACATGTGCAGTGACAAATCAGATCAATAGGCATTACAGTATATGATGTGCCAAAGATCCCCTGCCAAAGTCATTATTTATAACTGCCTACATTAGTCTAATATATGTGTGCCTGGAAGTAAAGGGAGAGAGCAAAAAGAAGTAAAAGTATAAAATACTCAAAACAAAGAAAGGAGTATTTTAAACAACGGATTTCCTTCTGTTTCTACGTAATTCTAATACTTTAACCAAGACATTAACAATGTATGTATACATCATAAAGGAAAACATATCCAGCAGATGAATGACGCTTACTTCAGCATTGCGAGAAAAGCAGCAGGCTCAACATCTGGTATACGGATTTCATCTTTGTCCTCAGCAAGCTCTCCATAGAACATCGCATGGAATACAGAGCTCCCAACAGCTAGGACATACTGTTGAGAAAGGGAAATCTTATTTCATGCTTTAGACTGAAAGCCCTGCCAACAAAAACAATGTGGGAGAGCCACTCTGAATGCACTGGGCTTCACCGACAGACTCTACAGACACACTTCAGTAAGAAATGAAGTCAAAGTTAAGAACAGAATTATACATTTTCCCTCTATTTTACTCTCATGGGCATATATGCATTAGCTGCTGGAAAACACTAATATCCACCACAGAAGTTATCTATTTCTAGAAAATCCCAAGGCTAATATTAATCAACAGCACAAAACAGAGTGCCTAACTTTATGACTGTCTTAGCACAACAAGTGTACTGTTTAACCAAAAATGCATAGAAAAGCAAGGATCAGACTATTCCACTCCGTGTAGCCTTTTAAAATACAAAATTTTATGTGTCCCAGAAGAGTCAGAGTCTCCCACGCTAGGTCTCAGCATAACTGTGGGAGCTCTCTCTGGCTATCCCCACCCGAGCTGATAGTGCAGCTGTTGCTTACTTTGTGTCCTGGCAGCCGCTGGGTCCCACCTGGTGGCCCGACCACAAAATGAACATCTGCCATCAAGTCATTGTTGAACATCACTGCATTTCTACAAATAGAGGCAGCATGTTAACTTATGGCACCCAGTAATTCTGTGCTTGCCCCAGACACAAGAAATTAAATTTAACAACTTAAAAGTTGCATGATAGTAAAGAGAAGCAGGTCACACTTTATTTTAAGCTACTTTACGTATCACCACACAAATATACCAAAGCAAAAAGTAAGTAGAGATGGGGGGGGGGGGGGCTCTCTCCGTGTGTGCAAGAAAAACAAAAACAAACTTACCCCAAACTTATGAGAACTTTTTAAAAAGTGGAAATTTAAGTCAAGAGCATGTATCACTGAAAATCCACACTAAGGTCTAAAAGCAAATCTTTATATGTATGCTGCAGCTTCCAGCAACATTTTTATTTACTCAAGACAAACAGCTGCACTGTCTGGAAAAGAGATATTAAAATATTTTCCATTCTTGTTTCTCACACACAGGAGAAGAAAAGAGAGAACTGTTTTCTTCAGCAAATAAATGAATAAACACATGCATTACATTTTGCTGCTTTTCACCACTCTATTCAAACAGCAAAAATAAACTGCCCTGAACTTACCTCTCTCTGATGGTCGGATAAAGTCCTTGCCAATTAGGTGCTGGAATAGTATTGTTGTTATTGAGATTTTGCTGGTGGTACTGCTGGACAGCAGTTGTATTAGTGTTGGCTGGTTTCTTTCGGGGAAAAATATCAGCAGCCATCTTCTTCTTCTTTTTGGTCTTCAAGGTAATGATTTCATAGCAAACTGGAGGCAACTTGCTGCTGCTACTGCTGCTGCTATTTCCCTTCTTAGAACTCTTCTTCGACCTGTTCTTGACTGTCTCTGGAAGCATCAAGAAGAAGGTGAGACATTTCATGTTCTTTCCTTTCTCATCTACCATGAGTATAATTGT
The DNA here is from genome assembly GCA_024611175.1 of Megaceryle torquata. Classification (NCBI taxonomy): domain Eukaryota; kingdom Metazoa; phylum Chordata; class Aves; order Coraciiformes; family Cerylidae; genus Megaceryle; species Megaceryle torquata. The sequence goes on along the minus strand of JANIJG010009058.1, from coordinate 7,396 downwards.
CTGTAAAGCTAGATAGCCTAACTAGCCAGGAACATTAAGAAATGCAGGTGGAAGCTGTTCAACAGAGAGCACCAGATCTGAGAGTTTGCTACTTTTCCAGCAAGACAAGGTGACCTTTCCAGCGCACCAAGTAAAAAACTGCCTTTAAGTTTGATCCGGTACTTGAATTGTTAAATATATCCCCATTATTCCTGCCAGTTTTATTTCTTTCCAGCTGTCCTGATCGGCAGTCGCCTGAAAGTACTACACCCTGTGAGGAAGGTACGCGTTTGGCTATAGCATCAGCTTTCGGGGGGGGGGGGGGGGGGGGGGGGCGGGAGAGGGGCGGGGGTCGCGCACGGCCCGCCGCGGGGGGGGCGGGGTTGAAGGGGG
>JANIJG010009057.1:3060-16909 GCA_024611175.1 Megaceryle torquata | reverse complement strand
AGCGGCGCATGCGGGCGGCCCCTCTTGGCGCGCGGGGAGGCCGCGGCGCCGGCGCGTGCCGGGCGCCGCCCCCTGCTCGCCTGGCGGCGCGGCGGAGGCAGCGGCAGCGGCAGCAGCGATGGCGGACAGCGCCAGCGAGAGCGACACGGACGGAGCCGGCGGGGGCGGCGGCCCGGTGGGGCCGCTGACGACGGGAGGCCCGGCGGCGGGGTCCGGTTCCGGGGTGGCAGGCGGCGGCTCCGGGGGTAAGGCGGGCGGGATCGTGATCTCACCGTTCCGTCTGGAGGAGCTGACGAACCGCTTGGCCTCGCTGCAGCAGGAGAACAAGGTGCTGAAGATCGAGCTGGAGACCTATAAGCTCAAGTGCAAGGCGCTGCAGGAGGAGAACCGCGACCTGCGCAAGGCCAGCGTCACCATCGTGAGTACCGGCGGCGCCGCCGCGCCGGGCCCGGTGGCCGGGCGGGCGTGGGGGGGGGTGTTGGGGATGCCCCGCCGCCGGATTGTCCGCGCAGGGCGGGCCCGGCCGCCGCCGCCGCCTTCCCTTCAGCCCGGCCGCGGCCTTCCCGCCCCGCGCCCTCCGCACGGCCGCCGGACGCGGTGGTTGAGGCGAGTTTACCTCAAGCGGGCCCGGCTGTCACCGCGGCCCGTCCCGGGTGGGGGTAGCAGGTCGCGTCACCCCGCGGCCTTCGCGCACTCCCAGGACCCTCAGCGGGGACCAGGGTCCTTACGGGTCCGGGAGGGAAACCGGCAGGAACCGAGGTGGTTTCCCCGCCGGCCCAGACCCGCGTGGCCCGCCCAGCTGTCCGCGGGGAGGCGGCCCTGTCGCCCCTGCGCCGGGCTGCCCGAGCGACGAGTGTTTGGGAAGGGGCGGCTCGGCAGGGTCTGGAGGTGAGGAGCAAGAAGGGCGATGCTGGTTGTTCACTGAAGTTTCTCAAAGTAGAGATTTTTTTGTTCGTTTTTCAAGTAATCTACGGAGATTAGGGATTATCTCTTCAGCTGTCACCCCTTCAACCACTGTGCAGGAAGAAACAGGGAGTTGCATGTTAGCATCGTCGTGAAGAAGTGTGTTTGATTTATTTGCATTGTTTTGTAGGCTGGGGTATTTTAAGAGGTTATTTAATAACTCCTTTAAAATAAGGCTCTTCAGAAAAATGCGAGTGACACATCCCACTCTGTCCCAGGAAGAACTCAGCTGCCGCTTTATAAGCACCACGACGATAACGTGAAATTCAGCATCGTTTTATACGATGTTAGGCATTAATCCTCACTAAAATACGTGTAAAAACACAATGAATGTGTCCTTGTTCTCCTCTCTGAGAGCTGGGACTTTAGGAGTTTAGATGAGGAGAGGTTTTGCTAATTCGGTGGTTAGAGTGATTGTTTAGATGTAGTGATCGTGGCCTGTGTGCCAACAAAATAGGCAACACGCCAAAGATGTAACCCCAATACTTGAATGTGCTGTCCTGTACATCCTTGCCAGTGCAGAGGGCGATGCCGTGAGACAGATCCCACCTGCAAGTGCGCATTCTCTCCTCGTCTGATTTGTCACAGGGGTTCACTTTATGGCAAGCATAATGGCTGTGTTATTGATGATCATTTTTTTTTTCAGCGTTGATAGCAAAGAGATGGAGCCTGTCTAGGCAAACCTCTCATCTGTTCCTAGTATTAAGCCTTCAGTGTCTAGCAGGATGTGGGCCAGAGGAGTGCGTGAAATACAATGCAGAAGTGATTTAGTCAAGGATGACAAATATAGTGCTAGTCAGGGAAATGTGTGCTTTGTTAGTACTTTACGAGATGAGAATGTGTCTTAATTAGGTAACAGCGGAGTGCCTTCTAATGTTGAAAGGGGCTAAGACATCTTGTCAGTCAGACATTTTCTGTTTGCCTGTTAGAGAGGCACAGCATATTTCTGAAGCCCCAGTAGGTGTATTGTTTGTAAATAACTTGAAAAGATGTTTGTGAGCATTGAAATTTTATAGGCACTGTCTCTAGGGACTGATTATCTTAAATTTTCATCTGATTTTAATTTACAAAAAGGAAGTATTTTTCTTAAATCTCAAACTCGGTCTGTGTGTTTCACATCTTGGACAAAGAGAGAAAAGGTGTTAGACTTTTATAGCAACCTGTAGGCTGTCTGGAAAACTGACATCTTTAGCAGACACCGTGTTTGGTACGCTAAACTGTGCACAACTGAGTAAATCACTTCTGATTCAGCAAGCGGTGAAGTAACGAATGCAAAGCATAACTTTTTTTTTTTTTTCAGGCCACTGAGACTGTGCTGTAGTTTACATAGTCTGCAATGTAAACACATTTACAGTTGAAATACTTTGTTGTGTTGCCCTGGTATATAAGTGACTAGAGGTGAACTTTACTGGACCGTTGAAATGTATGCCGTTTGCATGTAAATGTAATTAAACTGAAAAGTTTTCTGGTTTTCTCCATTGTGATTCTAAACCTTTGTCAATTTACCAGCCAGCTCAAGCTCCCTTCGGCGCTGCTGTGCTGGCAGCCGGGTGCTGTGTACCAGTTTCCTGTTGTAGACATTGTAATATCACGATTGGGCTTTGATTTTTATCAAGTGTTGAGGGTGAGCTGTAACACGCAAACGAAACCGACGGGTCGCCAGAATAGCAGGTGAAATGGCTAAACCTGTGTGTTGTAGGTGAAGGTGACTCTTTGAACCACGTGGCTCTTCATCTGTGCGCCTTCTGTTGTGCGAGTGCCGCAGAGACTCTCTACTTTCACTAGCTCCCACCATTGCCTTGGGTCGTTTTGAATATCTTCCCTTTAAGGGTTACTAGGTAGAATTTGGTGGTCTTTCTCCTTCGTTTTGTGTCTGTGCTGGTGTGTTAATATGACAGCTTTGTTTCTGCGTTTGGTATTCTTGGTGTCAGTACAGCTGTGTCCCGTTTGGGAATTATTGAAATAGCTTGCTGCATAGGATCCTGTTAGTTCTAGTTAGTAGCTAACCCTTGTGTCATAGGCTTGAAAATAAGGGTTAATTATGGAGATGTATGTTTTAAGTACTTGCACTTTGAAAGCTGACTGAGGAAAGGCGTTGACTTGGCAGGATTGTATACTTGTAACTTCATACGAAGTCTAATCTAAAACATTTAAAACCACAAAACTGCTTTAACTAGCTTCAACTGACCGTATGTCCCAAAAGATGTGCAAACTTTGCTCCTTCCAGTAGCCCAAAATGCAAGTGAAATAGCGTTGTTGCTCGTGTGCAGGACTGTGAAATTAAATAAATACGCGTGATAACTTCATCTCACCCGCTATCACTGGTAACAAACTGTGAGGGAAGGAGCAAAGCAGGGAGAAGGGTAAGTAAATTTGAAGTGTTATCTAGCAGTGCAAAAGCATTACAAGATGCAAAGTTTCAAAGTATTAAGAAGAAATAACTAAGATGACTTGGCCCACTTCCAAAGAGTTCATTTATATGTATTAACAGTCCTTGATTGTGTGATCTTATGGTATGTTTCTGCAAGGACTTTTTTAGGAAATGGATCTTTTAGGAATGGCTGGTGCCCAGGTTGGGAAAGTCACACACCTGAAGATCTGAGCTGTGACTTATTTGAGATACGTAGCGTTGAGTTTAGGTTATAGTGCTGCATTACCAGAAGTGGATTTCCTCTGTAAACTTCCTAAATTTTTTTGTGAAAATAAGTTTACCAAGGAGATTTCATATTTACTGGACCAAGTCTGAGATGGCACAACTTCTTTACTTAAATAACAGTGCCTTCAAAACTGGGTGGTGATGGCACAGTGACTGCTTTTCAAAAGATTGAGGAATTGTGCGTGACAAAAGCTGAAAAGCTTTAGCTGCGTGTAGGGATGTCTTGGTCAGGAAGTTTCTTTTGAAGTTAGATTTCTACCTTCTTTTTTCTACTTTTCAGTGTTTGATGTAAAAAAGTCATCCCATGTCAGTGAAAGCCATGTAACCTTTAGCTGATACTGAAGCATTTTGGTTTTCTTTGTTATTGTTTTGAGCCGGCAGGCCTCTACAGAGTCCTTTTAATAGCAAAAAGAGTTCCAGTCTGATTGCTACAGGTACATACATGCTTACTCTTGGATGCTAGATTCAGCAATTTAGCTCATGTAAATTGGCCTGTTATAGTCAGGCTGCTTCTGCAGTGTTAGAAAACTAAAGTAGAATAAGCCTCAATCTGTTACTTATTTTTTTTAACTGAGATAGACAGTGTATTTGAGAAGTCTTAATTTAAAAATCTTCCTGCCCCAGAATGCTTGATGTAGCAGTTTTAATGCCTTGTAACATAGATTTTACAAGAACAGCTTCTCAGTTGCTTTGTAGGGAAGGGAGTTATCCTAAAAGTCCAAATTTGAGGTGCTGAGTAGATCCCCAACAGGATCATCAGTTCAGATGAGACAGTCTGATCCAAAATGCTAGAGGCAGAAGTAAACACGAGGATGCTGGGGGTTTTGTGCTTGCTGTGACTTAATGCTGTCTGGTAGTGAGTGCTACAGCACTTGCTGGCAACGGTTGCTGGGACGTGGGACTGCTGTACACTGCTGTGGGTTGCAAGTGGCACTATTTCACTGCGAGGTCTCTGCTAGCTTTCTCTCTGCAGAGAGCACCTTGGCTCTCAGCTTGACTATTTTTATTCCCTGAGCACTAGCAGAGGACATCTCTCGGCTTCTCAGTCTTCTCTGTTTCTGCAGACCGATGTGAACAGCCCTGTGCCAGTTGGGAGAAACAATGGAAGGAGCAGCCATACTCAGCTTGTATTTCCTTGCCCCTGCTCAGAAATTCTGAAGACTTTTTTTTTTCTTTAGTTAAAGGCCATCTCCTGAAAACAAACAGGCTTTCTGGAACTTGCAAATCGGAAAAAGTCTGTGTGTTATCATAGGCTTGTTACAGTTTTCTCAATAAACAGCCAGATTTAGATCCTGGAAATAAAAATTGATTTAGCATTCTGTTCTCAAGGAAGTGTGCGGTGGGGTTTGTATGTGTGTGTGTGACACCTGTTGTTGTGGGTCCTCGTGGAAAATGTCAGCCTGGATAGATAGTTTGAGAAGTGAATGGTTGTGTTGTGTTGTCAGAAATCCCCTGCAAAAATGCTTTTTAACAGCTTTTTTTTTCTTTCCTGGAGTTTGCACCAGAATTTCAAAGTGAAACACCTGTTTCAGTACAGAATATGTCTAGCCTTAGCTGAAGAAAGGGCAGCATAGGCTAACTGAATTGAACTATGAACCTCTAAAAGGTGCTTACTTAGGGGCGTGGGGATGAATGAAAGAAGTCAAGTAGTAGCAGCTAAAGGTAAAAAAAAAAGAACAAACCAAGAAAGGGGAGAGATTAATATTTTGAAAAAAAAAATCTTTTATTTACTCTTTAAAGTAGTTCTTTGCTTATGTGAAAGAGACCGACTTGCTGGTTTGTGATGGCTTCTGTAGGTTTGAGAGACCTGACCTGCTTCGGGCTTTTGTATCCGGCTGCACCGTTTGTGATTCTGGTTTGTAGCTGGATTAAGCTAAAAGTCGAACTCAAAAATAAGTTACTTTAGAAATGCTTTGCTTACCTGCTTTTTAGAGTAAAGACAACATTGTTCATGCACAATGAAACTCCAGGAAGAGAAGGCACATAGGAAACAAGTGTCTTGTATTTCAGTTTTACATTCACCTCAGATTCTCGAGAAGTTTCTATTGAGCTTCTACAAAATGTCTGTAAAGGAAAAAGGAAGCTTAGTAATGCCCTTTAGTGTTAACTGTTTTGGCCCTTAGGTTAACGTGGTAAAAAGCAATGCTACTTGCTGGGCGGTCGGCGATCTAACGGTAGAAAGGTGTGTTATCCATTTGGTAGTTATGCCACCAGCATATCAAGTTCCCAGGGAAAAACATTGTCAGTGTGGTGGTAACAGCACGTTACCATTTGCCTGTGTTGTAAGCTGCCTTCTCAATGCTGGTTAAGAAGAAGAACAAACAAAAAGCACAGAAAAAGTTGTAATGTTTCTGAACTCGATTCAAATAGTTAATAAACGGGAACACTTGCACTGTAGGGAGTTTGAGGCTTCAGAGGGTTACTAAATCGTCTGCTTCCATTTCTGTCCTGTCTTCATGGTTTTTGAGTTGTTCCTGCATTGAATCTCTTGTAACTTGCCTTGAAATGCCTCCTTGGGGAGGGTATCCAGTTTTAAGTTGAAAAGTCATAGAGGTGAAGGACCATTGTGCTTGGAAAGGCTCTGATGTCCTTCCTCTGGTTCTTCCCATCAGCTTCGTCAAGGCTGAGCTATTGGTTCCTGTTGTGCCTTTTAGCTACGTTAAATGAGTCTTCTCTCTCCTTATGCAGATAGAGTGTAACAGGCATCTTCTAGTTCACGGCGACAAACTGAACTAAGCTCCCAGGCTCTGAGATGCTGGACATGCATTGTGCTGGATCAAAAATGTGTATGATGCACTGATCTAGTCTCAGCTGCCTTTCCTGCTTCAAACTGGCACAAATTTGTTTCTGATAGCTTAGTTTGGAACTGACAGGCTTTATTTATTTTTTTTAGTCCGGTATTGTCGGTTGACTTGCGTGAGTTTGCTGTTGTGTGCTCTGACTAATTTTGCAGAAATGCAGTAGCAGGCCTGTGCCTCTTCCAGGTCTGATTGGTACTGCTGAGCTGTCCAGGAGCACTCGATTTGGTGCTAGTAATTGTGGAGCCGTGGTCTCATGAAGTGTATTTTCCCTTTCTCGGGGATTTTTTCGAGGTTCTATTCTCTAACCCCCCTGCTCTTCCTCACAGAGAGGTACCATCCTCTTAAGTTCCCCTCTCCCTCCTGTCTCGGTTGATGCTGTGTAGAGAAGTGAAGGTGAGCTGTGTCTCTGTTGGACCTTGGGTAGCAGTCTGTGCTACAGCATCACGTGTCAAGCTAACGCAGAGCATTGCTTGTTCCTTCTGCCCACGTCCGTTCTCTGAAAGAATCCCTTCCTATTTTTTTAGAAGCGCAAGATTAGTAGAATGAATTTGTTTCAAAACCCAAATGTGAAGGTGTCTGCTCTCTATTATTATTTTTTACATTCTTGCTAATCTCAGTCTCCCAGAGTTTATCAGAAATGCCTTACTGAAGAGTAATGTGGAGTGAACGTTTTGAATAACATCATGCTTAGTACCTGTTAGTGTGAAATTTCTAATTACATTTCCCACTGATGAGTATTTTGAGGTCAGTGAGCCACTTTGGAAATCCTGCTGTATATTTGGATTTATTTAATAACCATTTTTAAAAGATGTATGGCTTGTGTTACTAAATCAGAAAGTCTTACGGGTGCTACATACGCATCCTACACCTTTGTGGTCATAGTCCTTGGCTGAAAGATGAGTACACGCTTATCTGCCACAGCTTGTTCTCTCAAAAACCATGTTGAATGACCATGTTTATGCCTCTGTCCTTTTTACAGTAAATTTGCTTCCAGTATTGCCATTGGATTGATACCAAACTGCGATAACCATCCATGTCTTGCTTGCCTTTAAATATTACACAACAGCCCTTTTTTTCCCCTCTATTTTGTTTTGGCTTAGTTACTTTATTGATGTTCCTGTGTTTAATAATGGTGGACTGTCTTCGGTCAGTAGGAACAGTAGTATATTGCTGTGGATTATTTTGGGGGTGGAAGTGAAATAACTGAGTTTTTAGAGTATGTTTGGGAATTTTTAATAATGCAAAGTTCTTGCTGTTTCTGTGGGCTTTCTATTTTGCATAGAAAGTAATTTTGCTTTTCTCTTAAATGAACTTTCTCATTGAGGTTGTATCATGAATTGTATGTTAGAACTGGTTTGTTCTTTATTGGAAGGATACCTTTTAATCTTGTGTTTGAACTTTTAGGGTCTAATGGCCATTCATTCTTTCTTTGTAAATCTCCAGTGACTTAAAAACATTTTGAAGGAGAGAGTCATGTTATTTTTTTTTCTGCATTGTAGACCTAACAACAGGATTGCTTTCACTCAAGAAAAAAAAAAAAACTAAATTCTTAGGTGCTACAGCTGTATATCTGCTAGAAAAATTTCTTCTTTCAGTACGGGTTACTCACCCAAATGAGTATTCACAACACTGAGAATTTTGCATTTTTTAGATCTGCTGGTTTAAATGGTAGAGTAAAATGTTAGGGTTTTTTAGGGGTTCTAGTTCTCTTGCTAATCGCAGTATTGGAAAGCAAATCCTGGACATTCTGTACTTTTTAGTTGTGGTTTTGACTGTAATGGACTTTAACTTTTATTGATGGTTTGTAAGAATAAAGGAAAGTGATTTTCTTTGCAGAGTAGGTTCATGGTCTGTGATTTTCTTGCACTTGTTAGTTCTGTTTACTTGTCCTCATTGCTTGTTTACTCCTACTGCTGATACTGACTTCAGTTAATATTGAAGATGTTATTTTCCAAGTCCTTATTTTTAAGTGTTGGTACACACAGGGAGTATTTTCATCTATAGACTGGCTGTTTTAAAGCTCCTTTTAGTGCATGAGGAAATAATACTGGTGTGTGGCACACAGCTGTGCTCAGCAAGCTTACACATCTGCTATAGAGACTTCCACAGAAGGTTTTGTTTTCATGCTGCATCTTGTAAGGTCTGCTTGGGTGGGATTTTTAGGTGGGGACTAGAAGAGCAGAAAGTGCTTGGAATGGTGACTCTATGGCAGCAGCAGGCGAGCCTGGTCAGGCAGCTGGGATTTAAGGGGTGCTGCGGGAGGACGGAGGGATGGTTTCTCAGAAACAAATCTTGAAATGTTGGAATGAAGAAACAAGACAGTGCTCTCCTCCAAAGGAGTGAAAATTGTCAGCAGTAGACATCTGATCTATTTCAGCATAGCCTGGGAAAAAGCAGGGGGAGGAACAGTTGCTTTGCTGCTCTTTTTTTGGGCTGGAGGGTAGGAGGATGTTGCTGAATTTAGCAGTGGAGCAAGAGGTGAAGCCTTCCTGTCTTCCTCTTAAACAAACAAACAAAACACTAAAACTGAAGGAGAGGAATAATAGGGCCAAAAATGTACATATTGAACTATGCACAGGATTTGGTATCTTAACAGAATGAATGGAAAGGAGACAAATATGTGCTTTAGAAGAGAGGCAAAAAATACAATATAAAGCAGGTTCAGATGGATCTGTAACAGAAAATGTTCCTGTGATGTCTGTCTCCCAGTGCAGCAGCGTGGGGGTGTCCAGAAAGGAACATCTCAGGTTCCACCTCTTCAGTCAGGTCCCACTACCTGACTGAAGAAATGTCTTAGCTTTAATCAGGTGGACTGTTACTTGTCCCTTTTCAATGTACAGGATGAGAGAATGAAGTAAAAATGACGACATTTGAGGTGAGCTACTCCACAGGAAAAATGCAAGTGTGTACCTAGGAATATCCAAACTACAAATTGCAGATGGGCAGGTTTCACATCTCTGTGGGGTGCAAGAACTCTTTGCTGGACGTTAAGCTGAAGTGTTTAGAGAAGCATTGAAGCAATTTTTAATCCTGACACTTGTGCTTGTAATCTTTTTCATTTTTTTCAGTTAAAATGTGACATTGTAGGCTAATTGTCACCTATGAGGACAGTCCTGTCGGGCCCCAAGAGTCCTCTCTCCCTTCATGCCTTCCACTGCAGCAGTTTTGTTCCTAGGAAAAAGAGTAGCTCATCAACTGGTATTCGTAATTGATGGAGAAACTCTTAGGATAATACTTTTTTCTTCCTCTCTCAACTCTGAATTTGAGTTTGTTTGAAATTTCTTCTTCTGTGCATCAGTATTGCAGGCAGCCTGGTTTTGAGTTGTGGGTACACTTGGTGAGGTGTATGAGTATTTCTCCAGCTCTGCCATAGATCAAAACGGCCTAGCAGTGTTCCTCAGATGATTTAATTCTTTAAACTGCTGAAAAATGTGATGTTTCTGCTTATTATTGTAAAGCTGAGGTCTTTTTAGTTCCTTTGGTGGTGGTGGTGCTAATGATACTTAAACTCCTACCACATGTAAATAAATCCCCAATGATACATTTCAGTCAGAGTGAATGGAACTATAAATCTTTCTTAACAAGTCAGACATGATAAAACACAGCAGTGTTTAATGGGCTGTAATCTGAAGTTATGCTTCTTTCTGTGCCTTAGAATTTAATTTCTACTTCCAAACAACGGATGGTGGAAGGTTTCTTGGATGTATATTTTTTTTTTGGTAGTGATGGGATTTCCACTTTGTTTCCCTTCGCTTTCAGATGAACAGCAAAAGAATTACTATGGATTTTGCAAAGTGTAGGGGGTTTTAAATCATGGTTTTTCCAAGACCTTTCAACAGCGTGTGTGTTTCACATCTGTTAAAAATGAAGAGTAAAAATTTTGCTCTGACTGGTGTTGCCAGGAATTAATTCATTAGACAAAAGCTCTTGTCCTCATAGACTTTGAAATCCTGATTGGGTCAAGAGGAGGGACATTCCAGAGTCTTTTTCTGAGAGTAAATTTAACATGAAATGTAGATCTGTAGGGGATAAAAACCCAACAACTTCCTTTTCATTGACAATTGAGATGTAACTGGAAGTTCTTGCTCTGCGGGTGGAAGAGTGGGTAGCCATTTCCTAAAAATTTCTCTTTGTCACACCTGCTTCTCCAGGTCTGTATGGGGATGCTTGTATTCCCCTCCCATCCTGCAAACCTCTGTTCGTAGAGATCAGAGACAGAGTGCACAGAGCACAGGCCATATTTCTTTCATATTCCTCATTGTACTGTCATACAGTAAATTGATAGACTTGGTTTTGTCTTGAAAGCCTGAAGAGAGATTGCTTCTCCAAATACTGTGGTATATACTGTAAGTTGTCCAAAATGTAGAGAAGGAAAAAACCAAAATATTACTTTCCTCCTCGACTTCTAGGAAGGCTAAGTAGAAGCATTTGCTTGCTCTGATGGTCTTAGAGCTAATGTGTTTTAAGAGTGGCATGGATGGTGTGGTTGCTTTGTGAATGTGTTGGTTTGAAAAAGGTATGATAATCAATAACAAGCTTTGTCTCCAGCACTTGTGGATCACTGAGAAAGTGTTCCCCCAGAAAGCCAGTGTGTATAAGAGTAAATTAGGGGAGATTTTGAAAGAAGCACTCTTAAGAGGTGAGTTAGGTTGAAAGACTAGTGACCAGAAGGATCTACAAGTGCTAAAGGCCTCTTGGATCTAGAAGAGAAGGATGATGTGTACACGGGCTGTTGTGAAGTGAGGAAACTTGCAGTATTCTACTGTGGGAACAGAGAGAGTTGCTGATATGCAACTGGTATGCTGGTGGCACTGCGTAGAGGATGCCACGCAGCAGTGGAAATGCTGGGTGTAACACTTATACTTTGACTTTTACTATATGTTCTAACGAAGAAAAACAAGTGTTTCATATTTGCATACTTGCAGTAATTTACCTGAAGTACATAACAAAAATACTACTTCACTTTAAGATTCTTTGAGGAGGTGACTATTAAATCTCTTCTCCCTGCTGCTGCTTTGACCTTTTTTTGTCTCTGAGTAGAGAAACAGTTGTAGCAGCAAAGCTCCTTTTCACAAGTTTGCTGCGGTTGTGTTTTTGAGCAGAAGTTTTGTTACTTTAAAACACAGCACCAACACGCATATCGCTAAACAGAAGCTGTATAGTAAATGAGTCACCTAATAGCCTATTCTTCTGCTGAATCTATTGCTTTTCCTGCTCTGAAGCTTTGGGAGTGTGCAATATTGAGTTTATTAATTGGTCAGTGTAGCAAAGTGGACTAGTTAATGTGTGGGAACATCAGAGATAGATGCTGGGCAGAAAAGAGTCAAGAAAGTATTTAAAATGTTAGCTTAAGAAGCATTTATGCATTAGACATCTGATATTACAGAATAATTTGGACTGATTTGCTGCAGTGCTACATTTCTTGTAGGTTGTAGCACGGAGTGGTGGTGTTGCTGAGATTTTGGCTATTGTTGCTTATTGGTTTCTAAGTAGTGCATCACAACCAGATTATACTGAACCCGAGTTATTTTAGATGCAAATCAAACAAAACCGGAGCATTTTAAAGGATGATGATTCTAATGATCATGCAGAGTGTGGAAAGTAAGTTTAAAAAAAAAACCAAAACCACAAAACACCCAAACAAAACCAATAACAACAAAAACCCCGTACAAACCAGTATATGCTACAGCAGTAGTAGCTATAAGCAATTAAAATTTTTTTTTTGGCTTATATTTCATGTCTAGAAACCTGCCTGTTAAAAAAATCAGGCAAAATAAATATAAAACCATCAATGTAGTTAAGTGTGTATGTGCATCCCTGTGACATTTTTCAGCAGCTTTTATAATGAAGCTGAACAAAAGCAAAATCTGTTTCACGTGCTTCTGCATTCTGTTTGCTCTACGCTTATTGATTAACTAGCAAACTATTTACAGTACAAAAAAAAATCACCTGCAAAATATCAGTGTCACTGGCAGTCAAAGAATAAAGCAAAAGCTTCTTTCAAGTGGTTATCAGTAAAGGATCGATACAGAGAAGTATTTCAAACTTTGGTTGAGTGTTTGGCCTGACGGTGTAGTTTTATTTTCTATACTGGCTGTCTTTGCAAATCTTCATTTATCTTCCTGTGTGTTTTTAAGAAATATTTTACTTGCATGCAGTGAACTCAAGGGTTTAGGGAGCTGGGTTTGTTGCTTGTATTATGCATTATACTCATTTTTTTATGTGCATCAGACATCCACTGCTACTGCAGATGCAAGAAGTGCAGGAAATGTATACATTGTGTGTGCGTGCAGTGATGAGATGGAGAAACGGCCTCGTGAAATAGAGCCCTTTGGAAAGGTCTGTGAGCTAGATTTAATTTTCCTGCTAGGTCATTCCTGCTTTGGCCTGTAACTTCTCTTGTCTCAGGTTACAGCTCTTGTGTACTGGAAGCAGACACTCCAGCCCTGGAGCTTGTTCTGCGTGATGATGTTGAAGTAACTGAAGAATAAGTGCTATAAAGCAAATATCTAATTAGTCAGATTAAGGTTGTAATGTCAAGTGCTCGATAGAGGAAATGTTTAGTGTTTGCCTGTACCACCTTGTGTCTTGTGTCATTTGACTCAGTTAATTTCTCGTCAGTCTGTGGCCATTGCAGATTCATACAGAAATCTGCTGGATCACTGGGTAGGCACAGTGTGAAAAACTTGCTGTGAATGGAGTTAGCAGTAGGAGTGTTGCGACAGAAGCATTTTGACACATCCAGCCAAAACTTAACTGACCTTTTAAAAAAGAGAGGGGTAGGGGGATGAAGGGGAGAGAGAATTTCCAACTATAAATGGAGATTAAAAGGAACTGTATTTTAATGTTGTAAATAATTGCTTAGCATACACATATTCCTTTATTATTGTAATAAAAACCAGGCTTTTTTTCCCTCTTACAGCAGAGCTCACCTGTTGAATATCTGAAATGTAATTAGAATTGTGTTTTGAGGCATTTCTGCATGTGGCTTTACTGTTGCATGACCGGTAACATTTAGAGTAGTTGTTATCAGGCTGAGGTTCAATACTGAACTTTTTTTTTTTTTTCTCTCTGTTAGTGTGCTTTGGAAATAAAATCTGGTAAGCCTCTGCAAACAAACAAAAACCCCCAATGATAAAAAAATCCCTTTCCTATTCATCTACCATATTTGTCTTTAGGGAAAAAACCCCCAAACCAACAGCTTGGGACTCTGAAGGAAACATACCAAGGTATTACTGCTTGTTTGTTTGTTTTCAAAAGTATGGGGCTTCTAGGAGACACTGTATACCCGAAAATAAAAATGCACCATCCTGCTATTTGTGTAGCTCTGTCACTCCTGAAAATGCATTTTAAAGAAGGGAAAAGGAAAAAATGAAGGGGGGGGGGGGGGGGGGGGGGGAAAGAAAAACAGGACGGGGGACAGAGGGAG
>JANIJG010009056.1:28341-62061 GCA_024611175.1 Megaceryle torquata | reverse complement strand
TTGAACAGAGAGGACATGGGTTCTGTATGGGGTTTAGCTTAAACAGAAAAAAAATAATATGGTGGAAGATCTGTAACCACCTTACCAACCTACCCCAAGGGTCTGTAATTCATGTGTACAAAATCCCCCTTTTTTCTTTCCTTCATGGCATGTGAAGGGATAAAGGTTGGAGTTGTTTGTACAAGGTTGCTTCTCCGCAGCTTCTGCTCTCTTCTCTGCGCACATGCTGTCATGCCAAAGCATGGCCAATTAATAATGCTCTGGGAGATGGGGAGAGGACTTTTCCAACTTTCTGAAAAGGAGTCTTTTCCATCAAAAATTGGCAAAGACAGCCCTTCTAAGAGAGATCCAGCTGGCACCGAAAGGCTTGTAACAGCTCTCAAAGCAGACCGTTGAGAATGTGTAAGGGACATGGCATTATTAAATGAGACTGAAGAAGCCAATGACCTATGTGCTTCTCTGCCTGACATAGCTGTTGAGACCTTACTTTTCTTAGAAATTTTCCTAGATATTTTGGGAAACTCCCTGTAGAAGAACTAAGTACTGTGTCTGCCACAGAGATTCTACTTGCTGCAGTAAAAAGGAGACAAAGTAGAATTCAGGAAGAAAGTATATTCCTAACATTTTTCTTTTACAATCCCAAAGCACTGGAAAGCTTGTTTCTGCAACAGATGTAATGAAAACTTATTAGCATCGAGTTAAATCTGAAGTTAACCTATCAAACAATAATAAACTTCTCTGAAGACGCAATACCTCCCAGTGAAAAGGAAGTATTGACAAGATATCTCTGTATCAGTGCAGAAAATGGATTATCATTCCAGTATTTATTTTCCACTTGCTGGGACAAGACCTTCCTATGCTGAGCAGCCACAGTAATGCTTTCCTGTCTCTGCAGCCCATTACTGTATGGTTCCTAACAGAGCCTGTGCCATCCACTGGAGCTGCATTTTGCTGCTCTTTGGGTACTCCATGGAAAAGTATTAGCATGACAGTTTGCTAATGTTCCAGTGAACAATGACACCTGCAAGAGAGGACTGACTTCAATTCAGCCATGGAACTTCAAATGATACTTTTCTCATGCCAGATGAAGATAAAGACAGTAAAAGAATTTATTGAAAAAGAAAAAAGAAAATAACAGAAAGTATATTACAAGATTTTATCGGGACATTTATGCCAGAAAAGGAAAAAAAGCCATGTTTAACCTTCGAAGCTAAAGTATAAACTGTCCCTTCCTCTTTCTCTGTATCCAGATGATAAGCTACAGCTAAAATAACTTGCAGAGCCTGTCCTCAGGAAGGGTTAGCTGCCTAGTCATGGCAGCTCATGAACTCTTGTTTGAGATTTGTTGGTTGGACTTTCAAAAGCAGTAGTGATGATGACTGTGGTGATTTTGAGGCAGCAAGTGACATACTGCTTCATCAGAAATTCATAAGAAACCTCCTTCCTCTGCACACTGCCCAGCAAAGTGCCGCAGTCTGACTGACTAGGAAAGCCCATTGCACTTGCAGCTTGTTTATCATGTGAACACATTTTCTGAAGCTTTGCCATTAAGTGTTCCCTGGGTCTTCTGATAAGCTGCCTTTCTGTATGAAGAAAATGTCAAGAAAAAAAAAAAAGATCAAAATTCATGAAAGAACTACTGACAATTAAGCACCGCAAGTCAAGTGTCCCTCTCCATAGGCTAATCAGAGAAGTATGCAGGTTGCCACAGTTGGCAGCGAGCCCTCTGTCATGGTTTTTTCTCTTACTTTTGAGAGAGCTTCTGGCAGCCACTTTGGTACTGATGGAATCTTTGTCATAATTCCATGTGTTCAGTTTCTCCAGTGATTCTTTTTCTTTGGACAAAAGACAAGATGGACTCAATCTCTGAAGCATCTGGAGCATCACCTCATCAATAGAACTATTTTAATAACATGCCATAACTAATCTTCACATTCACAGCTCTTGGAATTTGGAAAATCTGGATCTTGCTTTAAGTCCAGCTGGTGGCTCAGGCCATCATCTGTTGTAAAAAAATGTCTGGAGACAGAAGCTTGGCTCTCAGAGTCGTTTCTTTTTAAGTGTTTAGCAACACCGTGACAAATTTGCAGCTTCACTCAACTTCTCAGTCCCAAACAGACTCACAGAGTCCCCACAGGGAAGCTGTAGAGCTTGTTAATATTGTAACATTGACAAAGTCAGATAAACTTCATTCATTTCTATATTTGTCAGCTAACTTAGATCTCCATTTTCCAACCCTATGAATCATGCCTTCAGATATACTGGTGATTTATTTTTTTTAAAAAAGGCACTGATTTCAAAGAATTTTATTTCTGAGGGTGAAATGTGCAGAGGATGTCACAAAACCGAGAGGCCAGAACTGCCATTTTCAGAAATGTGGCTAAAGATGCATGTTCTCTGTTCATGAGAAATCTGATGCTGCTTAATGCAACTGTTTAAATGACCCGACCTAAACACAACAGTAGAGCAGAAGAGTCGGCAAAGGCTCGGTCAGGCAAATGCCTGGAGCACGTCTTTTATTAAACAAGGAAAGGTAAAACCATCCTACTGTGTTCTGGCTGTTCAGACACATGCTAGAAGTGTTACAAAGCCTACTGCAAATTACTATTTCTACATTCCTATCATCTCCCATTATCTCTGCTCAGTCACTGTGAGGCAGCCTAATCTATTCCTCACCATATAGACCGTTTTAGTCTAACTGCTAAATAGTATTTCCCATTTGGAATCTGATACTCAGTGATAGGCTAATTCCTTTAAAGGCAGTTTCTGCATAACTTTACTAAAAAAATGACATTTTTCAGATGGGGAATTTAAAAACTTTCCCAGCCTGAAAGATTAACCCATTGTGGGGGCGTATTTGTATGTATTTACTTAACATGTAATTGCTATTTAAGGCAATGGCATAAGCAACAATCACCAAGTACAGCAGAGAGCGTATAATTAGTTGTCATGATTATGACTTTAAGACTCTTTTCACTGGTGAGTTACTACTAAAAAAACATTTATTATCCATAGTTGCAAAGCACTTACATAGCTGCTTAACATGAAGCAGTTATGTATTCAGTGGAACTGATCTAGAACAAACTTGGTTGCACATTACTATTAGAGAGTAGCTTGTTAGTGTTGGCTACCACATTTTTCCCTCTTATGAGGCCATGAGAACGATGCAAGGACCCTTGAAAAATTATCTTTCAAAAAAAAAAAGTCCAACTATCATTTGTAGTTATGCAGTGAATGAATATAGAGAGCATCTTGTTTCTTATTACCACACTTATTATGCACTGGATCTTCTTGAAAACTTCTTTTGAACTTGCGGTTGTTAGTTTGTCCTTGTCCATCATATCTCACCAGCATCAAACTCTGCACCTTGTTTTCAAACACGTCTGCAGCATATTTGGTTACTCATAAACACTGCAGCACATGGCACACCGCACAGACATACACCTGCAGACGAGCTAGTGAGGTGATCATATAGAAACAGCGACTTCTCCAGGTCAGAAATGGTATTTGTTATAAAATAAGTCATAGCCAGTTTTCCCTAACAATGATGATTTCATGGACAATGTCAGCCCCTACAAGATAACATTGCCAGCAACATTTACAAACCGATCGCTTCTCTATCAGGAAAAGCAAATGATAATGTTTGGTTTGGGATCAGTCTACCTTCCAATTATTGACCTAAAGAGTCACGGTGCCTCTGGAAAATGTCTCTGCTTCTGATACCATGTCCATACCCCCAAAGGAGAAGTTCAAGTCAGATTAACACACCAACTCAGATAGATTAATGACATAACATTTTCAGTTCAAAACATGTACAAACCCTTTAGTTTCACAAGAAATTCTGGTATTTCAGTGTTTCAGCTTGATTTCTGATGAAAACAAATGTGGAAATATCAACATTTCCCATGGGAGGGAGAGATAATTTAAAATTTTATTTCTTAGCTTCCCTGAAGGGAATATTTGGAAACATGATTTAGAAATATGTTCTGTGCTGGCCAGAAAATGAGCACCTACTAGTAACACGGGGCATGCTTAGCCTGTAACTCATAACTCATCGGTTTTATGAATTATAGGAGGTTATAGGAGGTCAACTAGGTCTACTTACCTGTCCTTCCACCTGCTCTTTGATGCCATTTTTCTTGAAATGGCTTTCAGGAAGAAGACTTTAGGCTAGATAAATTATTGTGATGGTGACAGCCTGCTCCTGGCTGCCTTTTCCATCATTCTGACCTGTGTTGCTCATGCGCTACGAACTTCCAAGTGCTCAGAGAAGTCTCTGAAAAAAAATGGTGGCCAAGAACAGGCCACTTATCAGTGCCAGAACCATGAACCCATGAGCATCTCCTTCTGTCTGTGCTCCAAATTGCCTGGGGGTCAGAGAATAGTCAGAAGTGGAAACCATCCCTGTTGGAGGAAGACACTGGTCATCCTTTTTCCTGGTGCAGTAAAATGGCTATTTGTGCTCCAGCCCTAGGTACAGGATGTTCTTAAGCCTAATATTTTGACAAAACAGAGTCCTCAAGAGATTTAACTCAAAAAATTTGTGCATATTACATGGTGAGACTTTGGGAGGATAAAATGAGTAGCAGAACATGGAAAAGTTAAGGCTGCAGTAATAGAGCTATAACGTATTTTTCATCAATTAAATCTATTTCCAGGTAGCTGAAGCCTAAAGGGAAGCTGTATATGAGTTTCTAACTCTGTCCGTTTGTACAAGAAAATAAAAGTCCAATCAATTGTATTACAAACATAGCATTGGTAAAGTATGTGCGCCTTGCAGATGGCACCTTGCCATCAGATACATCCCTGGATCCAGGACTGTGAACCTTTTCAAGCAAGAAGTCAGCAGATGTTACAGCAAAATGTCATCTAGTATCAGATGTTGCTTAGGGCTGGAGACATGGGAATACTCATATTCAAGCAGCAGTTTTACTGGCAAAAATCTTGAAAACAGGAAGTGATGAGTTACTCCTTTTCACTTTTTTGCATGCTGTCTTGCTTAGATGTTATTAAAAGTCTGGTGAGTTCACCACCAGAAGCTAAATCATTGGTCAGCTGTTGTTTGGTCTTCCCAGACAGATCTGATGTACAAAGAACTGTTTAGTTTGAGACATAGGTCGTTAATGACTGGTATGGGTCTTCAATTGCACTGACCATAAATGATTTTATCATAGTAATGGAGCAAACAGAAACTTCTTTTGTGATTAAATTTTCTTTGAAGACTTTAGTAGCAGATTATCCACCCCAAGGGTACATTGTCTTTATTTTTATTTCTTTTGGATTGGTAGAGAGTGAAAGAACTGAAATGCTCTCCCAAGAAGCAAGACCTTCTGGGCAAATGTCCTACTTGGGTAGGGAAGCTGATCTGCAGAAAATGATGCTCCATCTACAACTCCTCTAGTTTGCAATTACTTTTAAAGTATTTGTCATGAAAGAAAGTGAAGAATGCTTTAAGTATATTTCAATCTTTCATTAGATTTCCAGCTTTACATGATTTTGTGTTAATAGTATCTTATAGATGTGAAAATGCTTCCTTTAAAAGGACTTTTCTTCTGCCATTTTGAGCCTTGTTTGTAAACTCAAGCACAGAAGAGAAGCAAAGTTGATGAAATGATAAAAATAAACAATGACAAGACTCAAATGGCCATCTTTAGGGCATTGGAGTTACCAGTTTTCAGGGCTGAAGGGAGTAAATCCGTGCTGTTGCACAGGTCAGACTGATCAGACTCAGGCACACTGCATTGTCAGGCCAGTGTTGTTCTAAGGCTTTAGCATGCGATCCAGAGGGACACTGGCCTTGAACTGTACTAACCAATGAAAGGAAGCATGTTCTGGTGAAACATGGGACTGAATAATAATTATTTTTTTTCCAAAAACAGGGAAAGGGAAGCCCAATGGGAGATAGATAAAATCAGGTTTCAGTTTAGGACGGAACTTCTGGTGAATTGTGCAAGAAAACGAGCAACCTTATTTTTTTCAAAAAATTATCTTCCTGTAAGAAAGATGGAATTCTTTTTGAAAGCCACAAGGGGAGACAGACACTTTTTGTGGTGCTACAAGGATAAATTCATTAGAACACATGTTCTTATGAGCACTGGATGGGGACACAGCTGGCCGGCTTTATTTCAGAGCAGTGAGATGTCACAAGATGCTAATGCAGCATTTCAATTTATTTGGCATGTGCTGTAACATGAATCAGAGTATTCACATTGGATTGCTATATCTTGAACAAGAGAGTTTCAGACACTGATTCACACTCTTACCTGAAAGCATTGCAACTGTAATTTCATGTCAGCTTGAGTCCCAAGAGGGACACAGCAGAAAGAAACATCAAAGAAAGAACAAATTATTGGAAAAAGGCAAGCAGCACTCATGACTCCCAGGCCTTACCAAGACAGTCAAGGATTTCTGTGCTTCTCATAACACTTGCCTTTCATTCCAGTGAAGAAAGCCAAAGCAAGCAAAGAAAAAGATAATCAGTGTAAAAACCACTCCATGGCACTTTTTTGTTTGTTTTTAACGTAAAAACCAAAATGTTGCTTTATATGGAAATGTTGCTGGTTCAAGTGGAAACTAATAATTTCACCTAGGTCATGAGGTGACAGTAAATGTTTTTAGTATGCATACATAAAGGAAAGATCGGAGACCTATTTTACAACATAGCTGAACAATTTATCTGCCTCATAGACTCATAAATATTTGAACTGAGTATTTGTGACTGACAAAGCAGTTTGAAATCTCAATTTCCTGTTATTTCTTCGAGCAATTGTGGAGTTTTGATGCTTACATCTACATGGAAGTAAATCTGTTGAGAATTTTATCCTTATATATAAAGTCCATACATTTCTGGGCAGAAGAGAGGAAGCAGAGTTTGGATTTTACTCCAACTCTTTGAAGTAAGAACTTCTGGTACTGCAGGAGACAGAACTGTGAGACAGGATCTACAAATGTGGAGTCTCCTTGTATCTGAAGTGCCATTGGGTTGTTCTCATACACCATGAACACTTTCAACTGCTTACGTGTTGCCATAACAAAAGTGAATGGAAGAGAAACACAGAGAGAGAGAGAAAACAAGAAAGTCAGGAAGGAAACAGATGTTATATAAACTAACAGCAGTGGAAAGTGATCTAACATGTGGAATGCTGATCTGAAGGAACTATGAGTGCTCTGAATTAAATGGTTTATTAATTTCCATGACAAATTGAGAGTTTCAGTCTTCACCATAGTGATTCGTAATATATTCTGGATAAGAAATTAATTGTCTCATGTATCATTATAAACACAGCCGCATAAATATTGGATAGACGAGTGGGTTTTTTCCCTATTGCTGGTAGCTTTTCCGCCTAGAGCAATCTGATTCTGAGTTAGAAGTTCATTTTGAAGATTTGTGAGGTGCTAGGCTTGTATTTTCTTAAATGAAAATGAGAAGAGGCGGACTATAGAAATGCATAAACAAATGGTCTTACAGACTTCGTTCTCCTACAACAGCCATATATAAAACGTAAAAGGAATTAAGTCTAGTCTGATGCTTTTGGTTATCTCTGAACTTATAAGGACTAAATTGAACATTTAGTTGAACAAAAGATCCTTCTGCATTTAAACCTAACCCTCTTACATTTAATCTGCATTTTTCAAAATTCTAACGTGAAGGTAATTGCCTGTCACTGACAAGTAGATTAACATACAGAAGCAAAAAAAATAGGTCCCACAAGCTTCAGCAAATTCATCTCACCACTCTTCAGGCACTGTGATGAGCTACCACTGAGAAGCTAGACTAGCATCCCTAATGCAGCAATCCTTTTCAAACAACACCTACAAATGTTAGTTTTGGATACACTTCAGTCCATTTACCTCTATTGTTATTAACCATAGGCTCCAATCTGTGTTAACTACCTTGATTTCATCTATAGGAGTAAGACAAGAACTACTCTCTTAGGTTTCACAGGGACAGTGCATGACTAGATATCTCATAATAACTAAGTGGAAAATCAATACCTCATACTAAGTGGAAAATAAAATACTACCCTCAACCCCTTGTCTTTCTTCACTGTTGCAGTGTTCACATTTTTATCCACGCTTTTACTGCAGTATTTCCTAGCATTTCTGCATATAAGACATCCATGTAATGGTCCTTCCCAAGACACTCTGCAAGCCAAATATCAGATAAAAGAGCAAATGATACATGGGGTGAGTGGTGGCCATTTTGGCAGGGAAAGTAATAGTACTGTTGGCTGGACAAATTAATAACTATTTGTTAGGCTTCAAACTTAGCACCCTGGTGAGGCATTTCTATTTCCCTGGGAACTTGTGCAGAAAAAAACCCCGTTGCTGTAGCCAGTAATAACTGGCTTACAAAAAGAAGATGGGGTTTTTTTTCAGTTTGTGGCCTTCAGAGTTCAGAATTGTAATCAACCAACAAAAAGCAATGCTAAATATTTGATTCTGCACCATAAGACAGCTTCTAAAACCAACCAGTTCATCCAACTGCCTTTCATCCTCCTATTTTGGTAAACACAGACATATCTAAAAAAAACAAAAAGAAAAAAAGATAAAAAACCCAAGGAAGGTTCTTTGATCTTTCAGAATGTAAAGCAGTGGAGAAATGTAAGCGTCCTCAACACAAATACTTACTGCAGCTGGGATTTTGCTAGATCTGGACAACTTCATGAAAGGTAACAGCACTGGCATGAGAGTAACATGAGCTACCAGATATTGTGATTTAGGTCACAAATTAATACATTACTATTTATTTTCCCTTTGCTGAAACACCAAGTGTTGCTCATTGTCAGAGTTAATACCTGACTGGAAAACATGTAATACATTAGAACATCATTATGGTAACCACATTATGTACACAGTCTGAAACACGGACCATAGAAGACTTCAGTAAAACCTTTGGAAATGCTGAGGACTTCTGCACAGGGGGTTGTCCAGACCTGCAGCTGCTCACAGCACCATATTAACTAGCAATGGTCTGAGCAAGAGAAATTGATGGTACAGATGAACAAGGCTGCAAAAAATTGTTGACCACGGAAGTCCCCATATTTCTCCTACTGCAAATGATTATTTTCTTACCACATTGTCTGGATAGCAAAGTCATGTATTGTTGTTCTTGAAAAGCCACTAATGAGGATCTTCAAAAATCTTGCAAAGTGTAAAGTTAGAAAGTGCTAACATCACTAAGGAAACACTCAGATGACCAGAAGACCATTTTTCTTCACATTCACATATTTTAATAAATGATTCAATAAAACAGATGAGTTTTTCTTTAGTTCTTTTCTTTTGACTTAGACATTTTGATCCCATTTTGAAATTATGCTAAACTGTAGCAAGAATCGAGAGAGTGAAAATAATAATCTCTTTTTCTATCCAGAAAAACTGTGATTTTGGATTCTAATCATACAATTGAAAGTTCAGACATCTATCTTTTCAATCTTGATTATGAGTTCAGGCAATTATGTGTTCTGCTCACAAAATTATATCCTAATATTACCTTTTTTTTTTTTTTTGGTCATACAATATGATAAAAAAGGGTTAAAGAAGCTATTTAACTTCTTATATAAGTACTTGTTGCATAAACCACATCCAGAAAACTAGGTACTGGTGAAAGAGTCCCCTAGTTTGGGACTGGAGAGAAGTATCTCTCTACTAATGTTATTCTTCCCTGTCTCTAAAGGGATGGACAAAAAAAAAAAGTAGCAGAAACCAACAAAACATCCACTAAACAGAATAAAATTAACCCACATTTTTTTTCCAACTGGTCAGCAAATAGACACTGATTTTCTGGAGAAACTGCCTACCTCCTGGTGTACCAGACTTGATTAGGGGGCAGGAAAGGAAGTTAAAATCTAAATGAATTCTACATGCCTCCAATGGATCAACAATATCAAAAAAAATACAATTTGCTTTTGTGTAAATGACATTCAACAAATACAGTCTCTTAGTATAAAAACATTTTAACAGTATACTGTAAAAACAACTAGTTGAAATGCCAGTTGCCATGAAATACATAATGGCTTCCAGTCTTCCTTCTACTGTTTGCACCATTTTTCAATCTGGGTATTTTACAAACTCTGATTTGATTCAGTTTTACAAACTGAAGAACCATACTTTCTGGGGTTCTAGTTTAATTTTATTCCACATGATTAATTTTAGAATAGATGTTCTGATACAAGACTGAGCAATGTGTTGAATAGGATATTTGTACTATTTCAAGCAACATTTTCAGGTGAGTTACCCCCATTTTTTTTAATTTCAAATTGTGATTTGGAAATATATATCTGTAAGTATTCTTCTCTGGCTTCCTGTCCCTGCCTCACATGGATGCATTTGGATCATACTTGAATTTTTCAGACTACAAGGATTGCAACATTTTTATATTTGTATATGTCACTGAAACTTTTAGGGAAGCGCTAAACATATTCCTTTGCAATGAACTAAAATTACATATGGCAGAGCTAAACGCATTTCAGCACAGAAATACTGTGACATGCTAAAATCATGTGCATATGATTAAATCCTAACTCTAACACTGCCCTGTAGTAAGGCTGTCTTACCTTCAGTGGAACAGAGTCTTCTAGGAATGGAAAGAGATGAATCTGTCCTAAGCAGACCCTTTTTATTCCAATCTGTATTCAGCCCACAGAAAGCCAGTCAGTCCTCTCTGTTCTCTTTATCTTCACCAGGTTTCCCTTTCCCTGCTTTTGGAGCAGCAACTTTGTGTTTGTGAATTTATAATGACTCGATAACTCAAGGAAGAGCAGTAACTTCCTTTTAGTGGGAAGGGAACTTCATCACAATCTAGTAACAGGTCTATCTGCACAGGCAGTCTAGGAAAGAAAGATGACCTGAACCCATCTGACCATCCCAAACCACCGACCTGACCACTGCTGGCCTCTTTCACAGGGCCCCTTTTACTTCAAAGCAAGACCTTCTAATAAACCTCATACTAGTAGGTGGTATCAGTGACAAAGCAATACATCAAAAAGGCCAGGGAAAAATGCTTTGTGTAGTATTTCCTGTATAATTGTAATTGAATAACATCTGTTGATTTTCTTTTTGTTTACACAAAGCTCCTAACACTGAAGGTGTTTAGTAGAAACTAGCAGCTTCCTCTCAAGAGAGCTGGTCAGTCTTTCTCTAACAGTACATTTCATTTACATTCATTCTCACATATTTTAAAACTACAGATAGAAAAACAAACAAACAAACAAACAAACAAAAAACAACCAGAATTTTGTTTTAAAGTGGAGCTATGGGAAGAAATTATTGCACATTATTTTACTTATAATCTCTCTAGTTGGGACTTTTTTTCTTTTTTTTTTTTTTTTTAATGAGAGGGGAGGAAAAAAAAATATTGCAACATATTTCAAACTCTAAGCTTTAAAAAAGTATCAGTATTTTTTTTTTCTCTCCAGTCATAGCAGCAGAACAGCCCATAGGTGCTGTGTAGGGTATTTTTCACCCTCATTTATTTAGAAATTAATCTCACCTAGCAAATTAAAAACTATTTGCTATTCCCAGCAGTGATGACCTAAAAAGTCAGCATTAAACAGTATTTCTTAGACATTTTATAATATAATCAGGCCTCTTTATGGATGCTTGCTGCTGAGAAGGGCAGAAAGGTTCTTCCAGAGAAAGCAGTGGAAACTGTTTCAGCAGATCACTTAAGCAGGTGCTTATTTAAATATGTGTTTCAATTTAAGCAGGTGCTTATCCTCCATCAAGGTAGACTTGTCTCAAAAATGTACCTCAGTGCTGTGATAAAGCTGGGCTAGCACCCCAATTAAAGATGAAATTTAGAAACATATTCTTTGCTTTACTTTCAAGATCTTTGAGAATTTCAGAGCCTCTACTTATGTGTTAACATATCTGCAATGAATGAGAGTATTTGCTTCCTCCAGATGAAATCTTATTGGCTGATGAAGAAAATACAGTACAATATTATAAAACATAAAACAGAAGTAAAGTCTTATCTCTTCCATGTATTAAAAAAATGCCAACTCTAAATAAGCCTTCACTCCTCCAGCAAGGGAAATAACCACGCGTGGAATGAAGACCAGTTGTGCAGAAATGTTACATTCACACCGGTGCTCTTATTCTTACCACTGAGTCACAGCTGAGCCTCAAAATAGATGTTCTCCCTTCCTGGGACTAGTAAAGCCCCTCAAGCTTTCTGCAGAACTGTGTGTCTGAGTCACAGCACCCTGCCCAGACATCACTGTTAGGAACCACATTTGGCCTGACAAAATAAACCATTTCTCCTCAGCCATTTCTATCTAGAGAAGCATCTTATTTATATATTTTCCTAAGCTCTGTGCTGCCTTAGAGATACCACATTTCTCTGACAAATGAAGAACTCCTGTTTACCAACTTCCCGGTTCTAAATGTCTCAGATAAACGGATGGCAGTTATCCCTGAGTGGCAATGGTACAATTAATTGTGGTAAAAAAGGATAGCAAACATGCATAGTGAGCCATGCCTCTGCTACATGGAGTTTTGTATATTTACATAAGAGCAACTGGGTAAAGAAAAATTACATTTATGAGAGAAATGCAAAGGTGGAGGAAGGAAAAAAGAAATACCATTTACAAAGTACAATGTTTTGAATATTTTTTGTCAATATATTAATACTTGGGGTTTTGGAGATGTTGTTTGCAGCCTTGGTTTTATTCCTAATGTCCCAATGATTTTTTTTTCTGTTTGAGTACTTTAACC
The DNA here is from genome assembly GCA_024611175.1 of Megaceryle torquata. Classification (NCBI taxonomy): domain Eukaryota; kingdom Metazoa; phylum Chordata; class Aves; order Coraciiformes; family Cerylidae; genus Megaceryle; species Megaceryle torquata. The sequence goes on along the minus strand of JANIJG010009056.1, from coordinate 49,344 downwards.
TCTAGAAATCGATGTGGACTTCCAAATAAAGATGACAGGATCATCAGACATACAGCTGATAGAAAAGCTATAGTCCTTCTGTCTCCTACATCAAAGATTTACATGCACCCAGAAAGATCAGATTTCTAATTTGTAGAGTATTTGGTGATTTTTGGAGATGAAATGCACCATTCAGATGTTAGCTATTCCCACTGCAGAAGGCAATCTTTACTATCACAGTACAGCTAAGCGCTATAATTAGTGCCAGGTAGCATTGCTACTGTTATTCATTTATATTACTGACAGTTCTGAAATTATCTTGTGGGGAAAAGCAGAAATTATTTGAGAACTTATTCCTGCTTCTGATCCCTAATTAATTGAGTGCATAATCCCTTAGAGACATAGACTCTTTTACCTGAAATATTACAGTAGTTACTGTTAGCAGGAATGCCAGAATATTGCGCTTTATGTGCAGAGGGACACTGAGTATGACATTGTAGAATTCTGTACTTCTACTTTCCTTTGAACTTCCGTGTTCAAGCTGCTACCACCTGACCCACAATTGTGCCTCTGATCTGCTGAGCAAGGTCTGTTTATTTATGCACCAGGCATAATTGCTGCAATGTAATTGAGTGGCTTGAAAACGTTTATGAACATTTCACAAATGCAGTTGTCTTACTAATCTCTTTTTTTTTTTGAAAACTCTGGCTTTTGTACTTGAATATTAAACTTGGCATTACAATGTCTATTCACCTGAAAGCAATGTACAATGTACAATTTATTCTCATACCAGAAATACCTTGTAAGAGGAAAATTTCACTTGTCCAGTGCTAAAGAACTGAAAAAAAGTTGGTATGACATAGGTGACCAGTAACAGAACTGCATTAAAGTCAGCTTAACTGGCAACTTACTGATTTAGGATGTTTGTTGAGAACATTCAACACATTTTGCCCAACATGAGAAGGGTGCCTAATTCAGCAAATAAATTACTTTCTGTAAAAAAAGTTAATTATTTTGTATAATGTGTAAGAAGAAAACCCAGCAGGTGCCTTCCTTTCTCTTGGCTCTTAATTCAGTGAAGTTTAAAATAAACCACCGTACTTTCTCATTAATATGTTTAACATACCAGATATTGATAGATACTTGGTGTTGATGGATATAAATATTGATAATATTTATAAAAGCCAGGGAAGTTGTGTAAATCCATCTTAATCTACTGAGCTATCTTTACAACTTGAAGGATTGTTGCTTCAAAATCTTATCAAGTTTGGCTTTTACTATGGCAGGTGACTTTCCTGTTTTCTCATGAAAGATATTTTCCCATATAAAGAAATCTCTATTGTCAAGGCCTTAGACCATATACCCATACAGAACACCCAAGTTAACCACCACTTTTAACACTTCTGTGACTGGAAAAGAGACTTGTTCTTTGTCTTTTAGAAATGTTCCAGAAATTTGACTATAATTTTTAGACTTCTGTCATAGACAAGACTTTCCTGGCTCTGTGAATTGTTCTCTCACTTGTTTTTGTGTTTCTGCATATTTCCAAGAACAATTTACTTAACCTATAACTCTGTATTAAGGTTATGACTTTCTTAATATCCAAGAATTGTATCCTAAATCATTTATTTCAGCATGACTCTGAAGGTATGCACATATAGACAGATACATTCCTGCCACATTATATGGTACATGTGTATGTGCAGCCTAACATATATCAGAAATCTATCCATATTGCATTGTAAAATGATTATCAACAGGGTCTTCAGTCACACCCTACAGTTTAAAATTCCTGCTTCTCAGGATTTTCTCTCCAATTCTAGCCACATTTTTGAATGCCTTTCATATACATGTTTATATTTATGTATGTCTCAGGAACTGCTAAACTTCAGTTGGTTATTCAGTGAAGATAGAAAAACTGTAGCACTTGCATTTCCCCAGACTGATTCTAAATTAACTTTCTGTTCCTATTCTTAGTCTTTACAGGTACCTTACTATCCTTCAATAATGTTTGCAACTTCACAAAGTCAGCAGCAGCAGCAGAAAATTCCACTAATGAAAGCATTAACCCTCTGGTTCAGGTTATTAATGAGGATGTTTAATAAGAACAGGCACGAGATCCTGCACTACCCCATTATTGATAACATCAATATATTTATTTCATACTGGGAAACTACTCTGCTTTTTTTATGATGTACTATATCTTCTCTATTAGACTGTTGGTTTTCTGTTGTGCAGCAAGCAATCCAATTTGGTGCTGCGTATTTTGATTTGTGCTAACAGTCCTGTACACTAATCTCACTAATATTCCTTACATTTATTTATGTCATAAATCAAACCACCCTACATTCTTGCGTTCTTGCTTTTCAGCAGCATATATTCATGCTGCATTGTTTCCATATCATGAGTGGAGATTAAAGTTGGGCTGATTTTATTCAGACTGGGTTGTTTCTCTATCACGAGGGGAGATTAATTTGGTATTGTTTTTACTGCTGGTTTGGCAAAATTATATTTTCTGCAACGTACCGCAAACATTTTCTTTCATGACATATCCATTATGACAAATGTTAAAGACACTTTGCTATGAAGTGTATCTAATTTTTTTCGATGACACTTTATTTCAATTTTATTACTTGCAGCATGCTCTGTAACACTGAAGCACTTCAAAGTATCCAGCGAGTTCTGTAACAGCCAGTCTAATATCCATACAGATAGCCAAAGATGCTTCTCTTTGCATTTAATGTTACACCTTCTGCCTATGTCAGACCTCTGTGTGATTCTTGAAAGTTTAATATGCTTGATTTTCATCATTAGCATGGGAGTAAACTGAAGCTCAAAGATATTAGTGGGTGTGCCAAGAATCTGGTAATGGAATAGTGGTGAATCTGGTAAAATAACTCAAAAATCCTCCCAGATAGGGAGCATGAAATCTCTCATGTGCTCTGTCTGTTCTGATGTTACTCCAGCTATCAATATTCATCCAGCTAAACCTCTTGTCTGTATTTGACATGTTTAAGCAAGTCATACTAATATAGTCTAATTATTCATTGTGATTAGATGGTTTTCCTCGTACAGGTATTTCTTTTGTGCTTTTATTATACCCATTTGCTCAGTAACAGAAAGTTCTTAGTATTTACTGATGGAGGCTATGATCCACGAATAGGTGTACCAACCGCCATGTGGTTTACACGGTAGCACTGATGTCAGCAAAAGGGAAGAAAGGCCAAAGAAATAGATTTGTTTTGTCATCCTGCATAGCTGGTTTCAGCCACTGTTTGAAAGAAGTTTATTGTCCCTCTCTGTATTCACAATACTCTGGGCTCAGCTTATCCAAAAGGCTCAGAAATGGGTAAAAATAGTGCTGCTGGACAGCAGAGATGTTAAGGAAATGTTTCTAGGAGTGGCTAGCAAGCCATGACTAAGCATGATGTGCAATGGTCTCTTCCTACAGCTCTACCAAGAGCTGTGCCTGTCGCAGGAAGCTCTGCCAGGTACCCAGTGGGTGGTTTGGGATCAACATGTGTTTGCTCTCAGGGTCTGACCTGCAATTCTCTGCAAGGTATCAGCAACAGAATTCTGTCTTACCAGAACAAAAGACTCCGATCAGCTATTCCCTTGAAAGATGACATGCTACTAGCTATTTACTTGAAGAGTGTTGGAACATTTGGAGCTGACTGTGAGGAAATATTGCTTTTAAAGCTCCAAAGAGCCTAACTGTCACCCTCTGCAAAATCTGAATGCTCTGTGCAGGCTGAGATTCCACCTTGGCATGAGCCCAGGACAGGTTTAACTGTCCATGCTAGAAAACAGAGTTAAATATTTTGTTGCAACTCTTCATGTGAAAAAAAAATGTAATGGCAACCAACTGAAAATGTGTTTAAGTAACACCATTAGATTCCTACCTACTACATCTGGCTTAAAATCTACCAATAACAATCTACATTTCATATTATAAGGTTTTATACTATTTACAGTGGTAAATGTTTACAGACTTCAGTATTGGTTTTACTGCGGAACCAGATGGCATTTTTCATAATGAGTCTGAAACATCTGAAATGTCTCTGCTTATCAGAGATTTAAACAATAATAGCCCTTTATATCAGGCTGTCTAAAAATTAGTAGCCTACATTTAAGAAAGCTTAAGCTCACATGCCACAAAAAGTACATGGAAGTATTACACATAACACAGACTGAATATTCTCTTGCCTCATTAGAGCATATTAATGTTAAATGTGATCAGTTTAGCTTCCACATACTGAATATTCATTAACTGGTTCTAATCCATGTGGGAAATACAGAAATCAGTATGACAATGGAAGGATCCAATGGAAATTTCATCTTCTAACACATATAAAATCAGAATAGCTAATAAGAGTTGTATTAAAGAATATGACACTGCATTTGCAGGTGAAGGGGACGCAGACATCTGTAACATGACATGGTCCAATAGGAGAGATTTTCTCCCTTATTACTCCTCTGCAAGCAGTACCGAACTCAGTTAATTCCCCATCATTTCCATATCACAAAAAAATTGAAATTAACCAGTATCTTTTCTTCATAGTCTTGAATTCTGACCTTTTGAAAACAAAACCAAGATATAACTTTCCAAACTCAACCCTTGCTGATTTCAAAACATCCTTGTTTCTAAACCATCTCAGAGAAAAAGATCAAAAAATTCCATGAACTGCTTTAAAGGTTGGTTGGAAGGGCAACCATTCCTGCCTCTGCATGGGAACCACTGACACTGAGAAAGTTTTTGTTCCTTTCACGATCGAGGCTTCACTTTTTCTGAGATTTGTAAACATTTTGTCAAGTGATTACAGAGTGAGGATCTCTCCCAGTTTCTTTTTCTAGGGTTGTTATCTTGATGTAATGTGGGATGTAGGTTCAGTTTCACGGCTGAGCAGGATCAGTGAACATCAGCCTTCTGAGAGGGGCTTTAGGAACATCCCGCAAACTGAGTGGCAGATGGGAAAACAATTCTTGGCAGCACTGGCTTTCTAATTACTGCAAGAAGAACCCAGCATCATGCCTCCACCCCAAGCAGCTGTACTTTAATTTACAGTGGAAAAAATCCAATCAGATCTCTCTCTTCCCTCTCTTCACTTAATCCTTTTTTGTTTTATTTTTTTATGTGATCATATTAGTCATTTGGTTTAATATTTTAAAGTAAGTTTCTCTGTTTTGGTTTGGTTCTTTTAAGGGCTGACTGCCAAGAATTTTCCTGTGATGGGATTACTTAGAGATAAACCACTAAGAACTTTCTTTAAATGCGATGGGATTATTTAGGGAACAAACTGTTGTCATGTTCCATCATCAAGATTTGTGATTTTAGGGGCAGGCCAAACTGCTCCAGCTGTAAAGTCACAAGTGTTCCAGGGAAGGCTCCAAATGAGGGCAACAAGCAAGAAATCCATGTCTCAGGGTAGTCAGAATGTAAAAGTATGTGCTCTCTAGGCAGAAAGCATCAAGCTTCCCAATTTCTCATTTCAGATATAAATTACTAATGTACATATAAAAGGAATCAGAAGGCTTAGGTCTGTGATGAGCAGATGTGATGAAGATTCTTTTCCCCAGTTCTGGCAACCCTCAGAGGTCTCATTATCTTCTTTTGATTTCTTTCAGACCTTCCGTACAGCCAGGTAAGGCCGTTCCACTCACAGTGTCACCAAGCATCCCAGAAGAAGGACATAAGTCCCCAGAGAAATGGGCCTTACCATTTTCAGATGTTAACCTTGTGTACTGCTATGTTCTTCAAGACAGAAGGCTATTTTGCAGGCTTCCCATGGCTACCAGCCAATACTGTATATATTTGTGCTTTTGGAAAAGAGCCGTGAGAGTTGCCTTTAGTTCCTGCAGCAAAATGTTGGGGTGTTGTGCGTAAAGTGACAACCAAAACACCATTTTTCTTAGGTTATTACACTGCAGAAGAAGAACATCTTGTGTAGACAGAATGTCTTTATCAGTTACTACATTAGAAGTGGATTTGCAAAAGGCCAGATTCAAATTAAGTGCACATTAGAAAAAGCGAAAATGTTACATCTCAACACAGTCTCAGGAAGCTTTATTAATTCTGTTCCTAAATCCTTATCTGTTCTTCTCTATGTCAGATAAATTGCTAACGGGAATGGCCAAGAAGCAGATCTGTATTTTTTCCCCAGAGAAATGTGTTTCCTAACAGGGAACATCATAAAACTACAGGGAAACATGTTCTAGAATAGGTGGAAGTTAAGACAACTCATATTCCAACATAAACAGAATTTTGCTGTATCAGAACCCATTAGGAAATTCTTTTGTCTTAACATTAATTCCATTTCATAAAGCGAGGGTTGATGTCAACAACATTGCCTTTGTTGTTAAAACATAACTAAAAGTAATGTATTTGCAAAGCACATTCTGACAATACAGTACAAAAAACATATGGTTATTTAGTGCACCATAAAACTCTTCCAGCTATGAGAAATAAGGACTAATACTGCATTTTCATTTTTTTTCAAACGCTTGATGAACTTTCCAACAGTGTCAGTGGGTTTATCATCTTAAAGCTGGTTTAAGAAATAAGCATCCTGAGGCAATGATCTGCCTGCATGAGAGAGTATTTTTTCCTTTGTTCCCTGCTGAAACTTGGTATTTTGCATTATTTGAAACTTCTCAACAGAAGTCAGTGGGAACAGATTTGGTCTCATCTCATCAGTTCTGTAAATGTTTGGGGTGTGTGATGACTCTTTAGCTTCACAGAGAGAGAAACAAAGTTAAATATTAAAGAAAATAAACATCATGGTAGTCTGTTTTAGCTCTGTCTCTTATATGGTCTAGACATAAAAATGTACAGAGCCTGAATCCAAGATGATTCGTGAATAATGGGATAGTATTTTCCTGAGAGCTCCTGAACACAGCACATTATCCCATTATCATGATGCTGACCACTCATCACTGGTGAGGAAAAGGGAAAAGTGTATCTGTTAACATCTGTTATATCTGTTTTATCTGGGAGAATGAAATACCCAGATTATGTCAGTTCTGAGCAATCTTTTATGAGCTACCACTGCACCACTCATTCAGCCCAGCACAGTAGTTGCAGCACATCCTGTAGGTAAGATGCTCTAACTGTCTATCAGGTAAAAAGGGCATTGACAGAGACACTATCATCTTATGAGTTTGACTCACACAAGCATCTTATATTGCCCTCCAGGAAAGCTAAAAGTAACAAGCATAATACAGGATCAGGTATGACAATGCCCCCAAGAACATGCAACATAATAAAGGGCAGCATCTGAGTACAAATACATGAAATTTGTATTTGACAAGCAGTAGATTTACATAGAACTGTGAATCCTGCTGACTTCCATCTGGCAATTCCTGATTGTTATCTCTGTCCCTCTGTGCCACAGATAGCTGTCACAAAGCCTGATAAGGCAGTAGGAAGACCAAGGGAAATAGTGGTGCTGAATCCACAAATGATACTATGGACCACAGATAACTATACTCCAAAGCTCAGAACAGAGGAATAGTCTAAACCAAGCACTACCCATGGTATAGTAATTCTAATTTTGCACAGCAGTAACCATTCTTTAAACTCCATGGGAAGCCTCACTGACCTCTAAAACAAACAGCATGTTTGGGGGGGGGGGGGGGGGGGGAGGGACCTGCTTAAAGAAAAACGGTTGTTTTTTCTAAAAAGTGACCCAGCCAAAGTGAAATGGAAACTTGCAAACAGCCAGACAGTCTATATATGTGTCATATATACCAAATGCTATATTGGTATTTCAAAACCACAAGTGAGCTGACATATTAAAGATTTAAAAAAAATAAAAAAAAAATAAAAAAAAATTAACCCCCTGAGTACTGGTCAAAATGATTATTCACACCCACATCACTGGAAAGACATTTTCAGGTAAGCATAAGAATGTTAATTTCTTGCAGGCAGTAAGCAAATGAACAAGGCCACCACACAATAAAAGATCCTAAATTCAGAAAGAAGTATCTGAAATGAGCTTTGAAGCCTCATCTGCAGCAAATATCAGTTAAAATATCCATCCTTCCCTCATCCCCCCCTTGATTGGCACACAGTCATGTGCATACTCTGACAGAGCTGACAAACTTGACACATACAGAAGGCCATTTTTAGAAGCAGAAGGTCCATGCAGCAGAGTATGGGATCTTCAGTTCAGAGAAGCCTCAAAAAGTTCTGAAGAAGAGGAATTGAATAAGATTCTGGGAAGAGACTGAGAGTAAATAAATAATTGTACTGCTTGGAGCAGGTTGAGGGAGGTGATTCTGCCACCCTACTTCACTTTGGTGAGATCACATCTGGAGTACTCTGTAAGTACAAGAAGGATGTGAACCTGTTCCAGTCAGTCCAGAGGAGGGGCACAAAAATGACCAGGGGTCTAGAACACCTATGAAGAAAGCTGAGAGAGTTGGGGTTGTTCAGCCTGGAGAAAAGAAAGCTCCAGTGAGACTTTATTGAGGTCTTTAAATATTTATAAGAAAGATTGAGACAGTCTTTTTAGTAGGGCCTACAGCGACAAGACAAGGGGTGATGGTTTTAAACTAAAAGGGAGTAGATTTAGACTAGACATAAGAAGAAATTTTTTACCATGAGGATGGTGAAACACTGGAACAGGTTGTCCAGAGAGATGGTAAATGCCCCATCACTGGAAATATTTCAGGTCTGGTTGGATGGGACTCTGAACAACCTGACCTAGTTGAGCTTACTCCTTACTTCCCTATCAAGTGTTATCAACTAGAAGATAATTCACTGGTTTACTATAGTTACACCTTTTTCATTAAACAAGTCCTTCATTGTGACTGATCTCAGGTAAATCAGACAGGTATAAGATGTAGGTTTTTGCAAGTATCTATGAAAAAGCAAAAGTTACAATGAACAGGGGAAATTTCTTAATCCCCCATAAAAATATCACATAAGAAGCCCTTCATGAGGGATGCTTGCAAAAGCATGAAAGCTTTTTTTTTTCAGCAATGGTTTCCTGGTGATTTTAAGGTTTCCATTGGCCTCTTCATAGGCCATATATTAAGTCTTAGATTGCAAGAGCTACTGGAATAGAGTCTTTCCTTAAGCTTTCTTACATAATTAATCTACCTGAGAAGTTCCGTGTATTACAAGTAGTTCAGTAGCCTGCGAGGAAGAATACACAGTTGTTTCTCTAGGCATTTTTCCATCTTTCATTACTCTGTTCCCTTCTAATTTTATAGGAGTTCACTTGTGAATAAATGCTTTGGAATCTATTTCTCAATTCTTTGTAATGTTATTCTAGTTAGGAAACATTTGCGGCAAGGAAAGAGAGAGTGGCAGACAATAACTTTAGATTAAATATCAGACAATGACATAAAAAGAAATCACACTGAAGTCAAACTGGAGTAAATCTCTAGGAAATCTAATAACTACTCTGAAGTTATTACCTGTTAGAAGAGGAAAGTATGTAAGGCAGTAAATGTGTATTTACAAGCGTCTATCATTCTAAGGAACTTGAAGTGTACACTATATATTAAAAGTCAGAACAAGAAAAAAGAAAAACAGAAGTCTAAAGTCAGCCTTGCAGAAATATTATTTACTAAGCACAGTACCCAAAACTTCAGAAATAACTCAGCTAAGGATTCCAGTATAATCTTAAACTCAATATCTGTAAATACATGCACCCAGATATCAGTTTTAATTCTCAAATCTCTTAAATCTTTCATGGGAATTTGATCCATATCCTGAGCCATCCTCAATGAATAAGACCCATGGTGAATTTTCCTTTCTATCTCTTTTATTCAGTGTATGGCATCACTGTTTTTATTAGAAACAGGACAGTAATTAAGGACTGCATATAAATCCAAACCAATATCACTGCCATCTTTACAAAATCATCACTGCTAACCAATACTGTGGAACTCATAATTAGTAGATTCTTTATACACAATTTGGTGCAAAGCCTATCTCTAAAAATAATCATAGGTATTGATATGCATGAGCATGAAATTATATATATGAAAGTTTTATCTTATTAGACAATTAAAAAAAAATTATTCGTTTTTAAAATAGTAATATGGGCACCTCTGGCTTCAAGCTTATTGACAGATTATCTTTATTTCAGATGGTATCTGGAAAATACAGGGACTTTAGCTTGCAAATCCCTTGGTAGTTGTCAAAAAGCAGTTGTTGAAACAGACTGTCATACCTTGTGATTAGGATAAAAAAACCCAAACCAATTTACCTGAAGAACTTCCACCATCTGATGCTGGCAGAATGTACTGCTGATACACGTTTTGTTTTCCTGCTCAATCCCCATGGATGTCATTATTCAGCATTTTCATGATGCTGTAACTTGATAAATTTGCTAAAGGAAAAGAAGAGTATTCTTGAGAAGTAATTGACCAACATTTGCTGAGGCAACTCAGCTTTGTTTTGCAGTCATGCAAAGGTCATCGATGAATATGACAAACAGGAATAAAAGAATCTCTGGAAAAAAAGGGATCCTTTATTACTTCCCAGTATTTGTAAATGATACCTTATAGCAACATCCTAGGGAGTGCTCTGACGGAGTTTCCCCTGAGGCTGATGTTGCATGAGGTTGCTTAATGAATGTAAAACCTTACATCTCTATCAAGAGGGAAAATCACTTTGATTCATCCATCTGTAAATGGCAGCACATCTGTGCTGCAGCTGTTTATTGCATCTCAATATATGTTGAAATGTAGTGTCAGATAGGATGAGAGAAGTGGTTTCAAGTGAAATGAGAAAGCAGAGGAAATACTACTTAGAATTAACTTTCCTATTTTCCCAAGACATAGGTCTGGTCCATGCTATTGATTAAAATGCAGCCAAAGCATTTCTCTGATCACAGGGCTTGGGCCTCTGTTTGCTCATTACGTGGTATTGTCACTGACCACACATTTATTCATCTGGTTTAATGCTCCTCTGGATTTTTCTATCAGCTGTTGACAACACTCTGCTCTGCTCTTCAGGTCTGTAACTACCTTTTCCACTTTGAATACAGTCAAATAGTCCCATGTAAAACACTAAGCAGCCCGAAGTTTGATTAAAACCTCACTTACAACGAAGCAGCCTGTGCAATTTAAAATGCAGGAATTTCTACATGTAGTTATGCTTCTTATGGGTAAGTAACAGATAACTCTATCAAGATCTCTGTTGTGCTATCCTCTTGCTCTTTTCTTTTGTCTCTGGTGAATTCCTACTCACTCACTGACTCACTCCTCTGATGTTTACTTTTAGGTATAACTAAAATTTTCTATTACATAACTTTTTGAAGTCTTTTGTAAATACATCAGACTTAAGAGGGAAAAATAATATAGAGTTCTGGTACTACTTAGGTTGCAAAGGCTGTCCCTCAAAGCACAGGCATTGCCATATTTCATTCTGGCATGTGAGCACTGATGAATGGCACTGCCAGGAGAGGATATGATCTGTATGACTATATTAACAGCTAGTTGACATCATTCTACAATTAAGGTCTTCATTTACAAAGGCCAAGATTTATCCCCCAAACATGTTCCAAGTTCTCCAGCCAAATCTGTTTGAACTCTGTCTCCATTTTCCCAGCACTATCTGCAGAACTTTACAGATGTTACCACACCAAATGCAGAGGACTGCACCAGAAGTGGGAAACGGGAGAGGCATCGCTTCTGCTAATGTTGGATAATAAATTGCAGAGAGGAAAACAACCTTCACAGATCCTCTAATTCATTCACTGAAGGAATAATCAGTGTGCCTGTATCATTCTTCTTAAGTGCTTTTCTAATCTGTTCTTGATTGCATCTGATGAGGAAGACTCCATGATCTCTCCAGACCATTTATTGCAGATATTGCTTTCCTCAGAGTTAGAAAAAAATTATATCTACCTTGAAATACTTGCTGCCATTTAAGCTCATTACTTGGTGAGGAGAGTAGATTATTCTTTTCCTCTGTAGCAATGCTTGACAGTAATATCTTCACTCTTTCTTTTCTCTTCTAGACTGTCTCTAGGACTTGCACTTTACATGAGGTCTGATTTTCTAGATCTTTGATGGTTCTTATCACTGTCTCCTGGACAGAAATACAGGGCTACCTGTCTGTGTTCATTAACTTCCTTTTTCTCACAGTCCCTAATTTATGCAAATCATTTGCTCTGCACTCATTTTCCCAATTTACCTCTAGTTCTTCCCAGGATATGGTGTCACTTAAAAGTTCATCAAGCAACTTATGATAGCATCATTTATGAAATAATTTAAGACTAGCAAACCCCAGAAAGCCTTCCAAAGAATTCCACTCAATGTGTTCTTTTAAAATAAAAGTACACGCTCATAGCTACTGTCTTACTGTGCCATAAAATAAATAAAAATACATTTTTTTTCAGAGCAAGTCAAGATTTAGAGGCTTAAATCAGACTACAAATACTACTAAAAGATAATTGTTCTCAAAACTGAAGGTTAGGAGGTAATAAAGGTGAATGAGATAGTAAAAAAAAGGTAGGCTAGCACAGAATGTACACAGGAAAATGAAATTCTGTGATAATAAGCTTGGAAGTAGTGCTGTAACAGTGTCTGAAAAGGGCCCTCACCTTTGTTTAAAGCTTTTTTTTAAGATCAACTTGAGCAAACTCCCAAATTTGCTCCGTCAATGTTACCTCATTACAATTAGATGATGAGGCTTTCAGATACCATTTTGCTTTGACGTTAATTTTTTCTTGTCCCTGAGTAGACATGACATAGAAATAAATCATTATATGCAGATCAATTTCCTGTCTTTCCCAAGAAACGGTTTCTGATTTAAAATAATATCCTGCATCTTTATATTTCATATATATATATAATAACAACTCCATAAACCAGCTGGTTTTCCTTGTCTGTAAAATATCCATCACTCCTGTGGTGCTATATATAATGAGGAGGGATGGAAGGTATTCCCAGAAGACAGAACAAGTTCATGAAGAAATTCGGCACCTTACATTGCTAAATAATATTAAGGGTAGAAAATAATATGTAGGTCTTTTATCTGAACCACTTCATTATTGGCTTATGCCCAGTATCTCCTAATATTAGATTATTTTGCACAGGACTTTTTCACAAATTATTTTACAGCTCTGAACTTCAAGCATCTTCAATGAACAGAAAAGGCAAATACCACGAACTACTTACATAAAGGGATTATTTTCAACTGCTATTGAAAATAATTTGTAAAACAACACGGAGTTGAGAAGGCCCCAGGGAGACCTTATAGTGTCCTTCCAGTACTTAAAGTGGACCTACAGGAAAGATGGGGGAGGATTGTTTATTAGGGAGTGTAATGATATGTTGAGGAATAACAGTTTTACACTGAAAGAGGGTAGATTTAGATTAGATATTAGGAAGAAATTCTTTACTGTGAGAATGGTGAAACACTGGCACAGGTTGCCCAGGAAAGCTGTGGATGTTCCATCATTGGTGGTGTTCAAGACCAGGTTGGATGAGGCTTTGAGCAGCCTGGTCTAATGGGAGGTGTCCCTGCCCACGGCCAGGGAGTTGGAACTGGATGATCTTTAAGGTCCCTTCCAACCCAAACCATTCTGTGATTCTATGATTCTACAATCTGATTGTCATAGCATGAAGGAGATACTAGCCAGACATAATTATGTACTATAATTGGACATGTCTTGGACATTTCTTGGAGACAATGACAGGAAAGTCACAAGATACCACTCCTCCTTCAATTAACTGGAAAATAAATTCCTGTCAATTTATTTCTTACCCATGGCCCACTAATTTGCAGATTGGAATACCTATTTTTATGAAAATTATATCCCATGCTTAAAGCTGCATTGATAGTAGACTATAACTGTACAGGGTTATGTATAAATTATGGTACATAGAGAAAGTGCTTTCAGATGAGGTACTTAGATCTCCCTTTACCTCTGCATTCATTTTGTAGTTACTTTCAAAGTCACCCTTCAGTGTGTAGCTATGAAACAGAAAAGTTTATTTCTGATTTGGAGTGGATGTTGGCAAAAGAAAATAAAAACTACCACCTCTCACCTCTCTGAAAGCACTGAGTAAATGATTTTGCATGTTGCAGCTTGGTTTGGGAATATGAAAATCTTGAAATAGAAGGAGTCCTACTCACAGAAGCTGAGAAAGAGCAACTTCGTGCACAACCGAAGTTGCTCCAAATTGTGTAGACAGAAATAAGATTTAGCTCCTGTTTCTATAAAATGATGAGTGTTCACAACAAGTAATTAACTATTCGTCTACATTGTCACTTTCTTAACTGTGAGATATGCAACACACACTCTGTGTAGTTCTGCAAAGAATTCCATACAGCTGTGGTCTTGGAAGTTACCTTAGCAGATAGCTAGTGGGTGATTCAAGCATATGCTTGTACAGTTCCTGGGGTTTTAAGAGATTCTCCAGAATTATACTCGTTCCTTATTTGGTTTGTTATGTTTAGGTAGTGAAGGGACTTAAAACTTTAGTAGATCATATTTACTTTACAGAGTACTTGGAAATTTAGCATCTGCATCATCTCTTCATGTTGTTCAAGAATGAGCAGTTTGGGTTTTTCTTCCTGTCAGTCATAGAGATGCCATAGAACCTTAAGGAACCTCAACTAGATTTCCATTTACAGTTTTGCTGAGACATTCTTAGCTGAAAACAAAATAAAATCTATCAATAAATCTTTTGTCAAGCATTGTAAATATTATTAAAAATAAATTTCAAATGCAAAAGAAAATAGGTCAGATTAAATACAGGGTGTAGACCCATTTCCCTAGAAAAGGCATTTTCAAATAGTTATTCCTCTGAACAGAAAAGCATTTAAAAATGACCATTTACAATACGTCTGTATTTAAAATTAACTCATCAACTTGAAAAGTCAGTGTACACACACTGACTTTCTTTCACATGTTCTTTTTGACATGACACTTAAACTAAGATAGTATCATACTGGGTTTGTAGCTTTGTCAAAATAAAATCCTAAATGAATGGGGAGGGTATCTTTGGTTTAGCTGTCATTTTAATGCCTTTTTCTCTTTTTTTCTCATACTTGCATCTCCTGTAACTTATTTTTCCCAAATGTATCCATATTCTTGCAGTCTCATTGCAATACTTCCACTTGTATCATGTAGAAGCAGAAATGTTCAATGTCAGCTTGTTAACAGCCTTCATATCTGGAGGCTGTTGTCATATACGTCTTCCTAAAATATTCGCGCGTTTGTTGCTTAGCTAAGGACAGAAAAATAACTAGCATAATGTTTTTGGTTGTTTTTTTCTTCAAAGAAAACTGACTTAATTAACAAGTGAAGAGCAGGGTTGAGGCCAAAATATGATTCAAATGTCCTGATTCCATCCTTTCTTTTTTTCATATTAAGACTGTAAAATATACAGAGCTCCTTGGGGCAAGAGCTCTGTTTATTCTGTAAAACGCTTAGTACAGGAGGAACTTTCAAAAAAACCATCCAAGTTACAATTCTTCTCAAGCATTTCCTTCATTGTCTTTATACTGGCATTTTAAGACTATTTAATTATATTGGTTTTGGAGATTTTCAGTAATTCATATTGCAAAGAAACAGATGTACACAAACGCAGGGATAGCCTGGCACAGAGAGGCACTTGAAGCTATGAAAAAAAAAAAAAAGGCACCTTGAATTTTCAGAAGCCTTATTTTTCCCAGTATGGGTTAGAAAACCATACAACACTAATGCAAAAACAGTTTTAGGCATTAAGAAACTGAAAACACATGCTTAGGATGGCAAATAACAAGGCTGTAAAATCAGTCCCCGGTCCTACAGGCTGCTCAGAGGGGGCACTGCTGTGTAGCAGGAGCTTGCCTCAGGCAGTTGTGACCAAAAGCCGTGCTCAGTTGATCCTGGGTAAGGTCCTCCTCTGTCTGAGTCCTATGAGCAGCAAAATCTACTTTTGCACATACTGCCGGGATGTGATATCCTCAATTTGTATAAGAAACAAATGTTATAGACCTGCATATTCAGTTTCTCTTGACAGCCATCTTGCATAAACTTCTGGAATTCAGATTGTGCAGAACGTGGTGAATTCCTTAAGAATCTCTTGTCTTCTGGAATGATTAATCTCCTAACTGACATAACCGTCTTTATTGATCTTGGTAGACATCTTCCATATCAATTTCATTCACATCAACAGTTGCTATTTCTGCTCAGCCACAATAAATAAATAAATAAATAAATAAAAAAACTAAAATAAAAAAAAAAAAAAAAAAAAGACACTCTACAATCTTGAGAAAACCTTTTCATGGGCAACTTGAAGAGTTCAAGATTACAAAGACAAAGAGGCTTGGGAAAACATCCAAACCTTTTCAGTGCTTATCTTGCATAAATCGCTCAGTTTCTGTATCGCTGAATTCAAATTGCTTTTGTTACTTTGAGCTGCACTTGGATGTCTAGAGATATAGATGATAAAGCATCAAGCATCAAGCAGGGAATGATAGGTCATGGAAACTCTACAGCTCTCAGTTTTTAAAAGAGGCAATAAAACTTTTTTCTTTTATGGTGACCACAAGTGGAAAACAGGTATGGCAAAGCTGTCATAGCTACACCACAGCTGTTGCTTCCTATCCTTCGTGCAGCTTTTGCCAAATGTGGTGCCAGTTTTAGAAGGCCAGCAGAGGAAGAAGCTTTCTGTGTCCACGTGTCTTTACGTGCATTTTATCTGCTTTCAATGATAAGGGACTCACATTACAGGAAATTGTAAGAATCTTTAAAATTAACTGTCAAATATGTGAGTTATTTCTATATTTGGTTACAATGCAGGGCAGCATTTACAAGTTTCTCAGAGCTGACCCATCCCGTCAACACCATTTGCTGCCTACTGTTCAGACCTACACAAGCACAGGATGGAAACTGCTACATTTGCTTCCTTAAACCTTGTGATGGCACAGAGTGGTTATATCATTCAGGCAGAAGAAATGAAGAATCCAGCAGCATTTAATTTTGGTTTCATCCCTTTGAAGCAAATAAAAGGAAGAAAAGATCAAAACAAGTCCAGATGTACACTTTGTGACAAACAAACAAGCCTAAGCAATAATAGTAATTTGAGGGCCCACTTTTAATGCTTGTGTTGTTCACATCTGAAGTGGACAAATCGTACGTGCATAGGATTTTTGCTTGTAGCAAAGGATTTTTGCAGTTTTTTACTTGAAATGGTTCTTATGAACAGAACATAGATAGCAATAACATTTGAGAGGTATTTTAAGCAAAAAGGTTCGAGTGCTGCAACAGTACATCCACAGTGCCTAGGAAAATGAATCATGTTCTCTTTTAGTCCCTGTGACATTGTTGTAAAAGAAACTTGCTTCTTCTTGGTCAGCATATGGACATCTCCTAATTCCTAGTTCTATAGATATCTTAAAAAGCAGAGACTTTAACTTCAATTCAGTTTGAATGTTTTCAATATTGTATTTGGTTTATGTGCAAGGTTTTGGTAGCAGGGGGGCTGCAGGGGTAGCTTCTGTGCTGCTCCTGTGTTGGACAGAGACAGTTCTCCCATTTAGTCCCCAAAGCTGAGCCCATCAGAAACGCTGGTGGCACCACTGTGGTAGCTTACTTAAGAAAGGGTAAAAAAATGCTGCACAGCAGCTGTGAGAGAAAGAAGAGAGAAAAATGTGAAAACAACAGCCCTGTGGACACCAAGGTCAGTGTCTTGTGACCTGTGAGTTTTTTCATCTTGTTTTCTCCCCCTCTCCTGTTGAGGTGGGGTAAGACAGTGGCTTTGGGGAGTGTCTGGCATCCAGCCAAGGTTAACCCACCACAAAGACAGAATATTCAACTTAGTTTTCCCAAATTACAATTTGGTTCTGTAAAAAATGGTACTATATTATTGTTTAGGCCAATTCATCCCTCATCTGCCTCCCATTTATTACCCCATAATTTATTACCATAACTTATTTGTTATTGCTTATGTTTATTTAGTCTAAATAGATTATGCCCAGACCATGGACTTGTTCCATCCATCCACGTCTTTTCTGCTACAGCCTCAGAGAAGACAATGACTTTTAAAGCAGCACATTACACTGTCCACCAAATAAATACTTGTCATTGTAACAGTGCATAGATGGCAACAGCCCTTGCACTGCTGTTTCCTTTGACTCAATCTCCATTTTATCCACCCTGCTCATGAAAAAAATCTTAAAGATCGTGTCTAGACTCAACCATGAGAGAGATTAACAGTGTGTCTGAGAGGAACAGTTCCTGCTTAACAAGAGTCTCCTCTGCCAATGACTTGGCATTCTCAGTAGGCTGCTGCAAAAAATCAAGGAATGAATTTAGGAAATCACCTTTACTTTTGATCTCCAGAGTGTTTGGAAGATGATAACATTGAAAAGATACAGAGATGAGCAGCAGCAATGATAAGGTGCTGCAAAGACCGACACAAGTGCTGGCAAGTATCACATTCCTGTCAGAAGTCTTCCAACTGTCTTTAAGACAGACTTTGTAACAGACTGATCAAATAAGCATGCTAGTTTTCTTTTTAAGATCCAGAATAATTATCTAGTTTAAAAAATAAAGGAAAAAATGCTATCTTATTTTTCAAATTCAATATAATTGTAGATTGTTATTGTAACTTTTGAATATCATTATAGACAGTACTGGATCTTGGATGAGGAAATGGTGAAAAAATGAGTTATTTGATTTGACAAGACACTGAAGGAAATTTAAATCAGCATATAACTTGAAGCTCATTGTTTATAAGGAAAGAGTAACTAGTAAGGTGGATACAGCAAATGACACCCAGTCCAAATATCTTAAGGAAAAAAAAAACCAGCAACAGTGGTATCTGTGAGATTCTAACACAAGTGTAAAGCTGCTCTCCTTGCACAAATTTAACTTGATATGTTTTTTCCCACACTTATGCTTCATGCCCCATTTGGTCACTGGATAAGTATCTTGTTTCCCGTTTCTTTATTTCTGTGTTTTGAATAAAGCATCCTTAAAATCCACTACTACTGAACAAGCTCTTAGTTTTTTCCTCAACATAGTAATTGCCTTTGCCCTATCTCCTTAATTTATATTTTAATTAATCTGTTACGGACACTCATGTTCTTTCTAGTCCTGTGCATTTACCATTCCAGTCTTTGGCAGCTCACTGTAACCACAATCGTGTTTATTGTTACTGACTATAGGAAAGAGGGATTGACAGCCATGGGTTCAAGCCAAAAAGGGGAAGGAGACCTAAGCCACTAACCGGGACACAGCATGGAAGGGAGCTGACCTCTCACACTGGCAGTCTGCAAGTAGGAAAAAAGTATTTTCTACTTTTTTTTTTTTTTTCCCTGATAGAAAGAATGTTAAATATAAGTAGGGAGTGATGAGGATAGTACATCACTGAAGGGCCTGATGCCTTCCTATCATCTGTGTATTTAGAAGATACCTGTCATTTCAGCATTTACTCTAGCAACTTGAAAACTCAAAAATTTTATATAAATTTGTTATTAAAGTGCATCCTTAGTCATTCCATGTTTCTCCAAATTGTTCAGTGCTTCTCTACAAATAGTGCAGAAGGTTTTCTTCATATTCCCATTTTTGTACAAAACCCACAAAGTACAGTTTGAAGAAACTAGTTAATTCCCAAAGTTAAGGTTTGAGTTTGGGTTTGTTTGTTTTTGTTTTTGTTTTTTTTTTTTGAAAGCCAAATAAACCCTTCAGAGATGTATCAGCAACAGGGATTTAGAAGTTAAATCTTGACTAGTTATCACAAGGAGAACAATTTCATGTCTCTTCCTAACAGAAACATTACCAAGGTCCTTACTGAAGGGCAAATAGATAAGGTTCTTTTTCCAGCCTGCCAATGCTGTTCTGAAAACAGAAGTGCATGACACATTCTATAGTGTGTTTCAGTTACTACTATAGCAGAGTGACCAAGTGAGCAGCAATTCTGTAGAAAACAATCTAAGAATGATCCTGGTTCAGAAGTGGGATATGGACAAGCAAGACCCTACTGCTGCAAAGACAAACCATCGTACTAGGAAGTATATACAGAGAGTTTATGTCACTTGTATGAAGTCATGATTTGAATGCTCTCTGCCCCTGTAGAGCTGTACATCTCAACGATTCAGTGCCTATGTGTTACCATTCCCTCAGCCTATGTGGCTTCTCATGCCAGACAAGTGTTAGTATATCAGTACTCTTCTTCTGATAGGCATTAAGCCACAATCAGCTGAACTTCCCAAACAATTTGGTGAAGCTGCTGACTTTGCAAAAAAAATGTAGTCAAATTCTGAGAATGCCCAGGAAAGAATAAATCTATTACCAATACACTGACTGCAATTAAAATTATTTTATATATCTCTGTTCTTTTGACCATATAGTTCAGGGTTTCACAAAAGTATCATTATTACTGAAAAGGTCTGACTACCTCAACCCAGTCTGCGACCTCAGGCCATTGATCGTTTCAATATCGGCAAGCCTGTCTATTGGTGTGAGATATTAATGTTTTGTCAGCTATGACATTCATGAACAAAACTACTAGAATAATATGAAAAGAAATCCCAAACTAGATTTCTTTTAGTACTCCGCAGAGATTTTACAGGTCAGTCTTAGCAGGCAGACTGTCATGAGTGCAGTTGTAGTGGGCATCTGCTATAGACCTAATCAGGAAAAATCACAGAACAACAGAATTATTGAGGTTGGAAAAGACCTCTAAGATCATCAAGTCCAGCCTGTGACCCAACACCATGGCATTGGCTAGACCATGTCACTAAGTGCCACATCCAGCCTTTACTTAAACACCTCCATGGATGGTGACTTCACCACCTCCCTGGGCAGTTCATTCCAGTGTTCTATCACCCTTTCCATGAGGAAGTGCTTCCTGATATCCAACCTAAACCTCCTCTGGTGCAGCTTCAGGCCCTGCCCATGCGTCCTGTCACCAGTTGCCTGGGAGAAGAGACCGACCCCCACCTGACTACAACTTCCCTTCAGGTAGTTGCAGAGAGTGATGAGGTCCCCCTGAGTCTCCTCTTCTCCAGGATGAACAACCCCAGCTCCCTCAGCCTCTCCTCATCAGACTTTCCCTCCAGTC
>JANIJG010009056.1:0-28241 GCA_024611175.1 Megaceryle torquata | reverse complement strand
TCCAGCACCTCAATATCCTTCTGGAAGTGAGGGGCCCAGAACTGCACACCGTACTCAAGATGTGGCCTCACCAGTGCCAAGTACAGGGGCAGAATCACATCCCTGCTCCTGCTGGCCACACTATTCCTGAGTCCAACAAGTAAAAAGAAAAATGCCTTTTAAAAAGTTCTCCAGCTCAGTATTTGTTAGTGAGTCATAAAAATATTGACTGTTTCTCCTGGCAGTTCCCACTGGAAATGCAGTCATTAGGTCAGCTGGATTAAAAAATTAAATTCAGTCATTTTAATTTTTAAGCAGTCAGTATGGATATATGAAGGGAAAATTGTGCTTAACCAGCATGATAGCCCTCTGCAGTAAGGTGACCAAGGTGGTGGATGAGGGGAGAGCAGTGGATGTTGCTTATCTTGACAGATATTTTGCACATAAAGCATCAACTTTCAAGGAATTTTCTCTGTTCATTAAGCATCTTACCGTGCCTCAGCAGCAAATAAGGTTGCCCACTCATGTATCGTTCTCTGCAAGCTCCAGCCATGGGAGTATTTTTAAGGAAATATGCTAAAAAAGTTAAGATTGAACTGATATGATACCACTGTTTGTTAGGAAGGAAGAACAAAATCTGACAAAGATGGTATGGGGAAAGGGGATTTTTGGTTGAAATAGGAAAATACTGGGAGTAAAACATAAATACTGAGCCCCCAGCAGGTAAAGCACATTAAGGGAATGGGGGGAAGACATGTTCTACATCAAATTACTTTCTAAAGACACAAAATCTCTTCAGTTTGATCAAACCAAATAATCTGTGTGATAAAGTCACAGTGTTTCTAATTTGTATCAGCAACCCTTTGCAGTGTCTACAGCAGTGTAGAAAGTTAATATTTCATAGATGGTGGGAGTATTTCCAATATGTCCATTGAGCTTTTACTTTTAAAAAGAAAACTTGCATTACAGCTTCTCAAAACTTTAGTTGCAGGAAAAGCATAACATTCTGTGTTACACTCAATTGCTCTATTGGATCTCAGTGGCAGAGCTGAAATTTTGTATCAGTCTGATTAGAAAAACAGGGGAAAATGCACAGGGCAGTAATTTTGGGTAGAGCAGAAGCTGCAGTTTCAATTATTTTTTTTTCTTGATTTAAAAAATATTTATTTTATCAATACGAGATCAGATGTGTTAAAAAGTGTTAATATTAAAATATTTATTGAAACAAATATAGTTTTAAAAAGCTGATTCCTATTTTCTTGTTTATATCATGCCAGGATAAGCAAAGCAGTGAGATGAAAATGGTCAAATACTCTGTCTATACTGTTTCATTTTTGGACAAGTTTTTAAGACAACTGAAATCCCATTCAAACTGAAGCAGGAGGTTTAAACACATTAAAAATCTCCCTGCTTTAAATTTATTCCCAGTTCAAGTAAAATGGGAATCATTTCAATTTATAATGGATTTTGTGAGCAATGGCCCACATCTTCATTTATTTTTTAACATTAGTCAGATTTTCAGTGGTTACATTTCTTGACAGAGTTCTTTTAAAGATTCATGTATTTTAGTGCACTGAGAATTCTGCAGCTAAATCAGTGCCCTGCCTTGAATACTCAAAAATTAGTAAATGGGTTATGTATTACAAGAATGTATTGGTAATTTTTAGAGAGGAACTGGTACAGTAATCTGTATTTCTGTGCTATGTGATGTCCTTCCAGGTAACTTGACTCCACCCCTGCTAACATATTCAAATACATAAAAGTAGGCTATGCAGCTGCTGTCAGAGATCTTTTCAGTAGTTTACATGAAAGAAACCAGCTCCTCAGGCATTCTCATAAAAATTGCTACCAAAACTGGCATCTTTATGAATGCTCACCACTAATACTTAGAGCAGATTCCTGAAGGCAGAAAGTTGAGACAAATGGTGATGCAGTTCAAATGAAGCCATCAGTAATTCCGCCTGTTCTATGCCGTGCAGCAAAGGAGAGCTTAGAGCTCAGAGTCTTAAGGTAGCCACTTTGGCACTCTTAAGGCAGAAGCAAAAAGAGTCATCCTATAAATGAAGAAGTCACAATTGTAACATCCTGTAGGTACAGCAAATGTTCTCAGTACCCTTCAGAGTTTTAAGATCTTTCTAAAATAGGAATTATAAATATTTGTATGGCATTATTTCAGGTCAGGAGGAGATCAATATCACATGTACATAAAGTTATTTGATAGCATCTCAGTGTCTTTGAGATGTACTGAGTGCCCAAGAACACATACAGACATGATCTACTACCATCACCTGATGCTTTTTAATATCCTCTTACAGAAAGCACCATCTTAGACTAGGGTGTAATACCTGTAGAATTATGTTTGGTTCCTATCTGGCAGAAATTATCTAAGCATCTCCATTTCATACTAAAGTATAAAAGAAAGACCATGTGTGCATGTACACGAGGGACTAAACCAGGAATAAATCTACAGTAAATTGTCTCTGCAGTTTCAATCTTATGAAGATTTCTTTCTCTCTTTGAAGTTTCAGTGTTTCTGTGCTCTTTAAGCCACTAAATAATAGTCATATTACAAGCTCGAAACGGCTAAATTGCCATGAGAATTAGTACTGGTTATTCACACCTTGTGGTTTCCTAACATTATCTTCTGGGGTTTTAGCAGATGCTACACATACTTTGTATACATATATACATACTTGTACACATATATATATACTTTGTATACATACAAAGATTAGTAGCAGCCTAATCTAGTAACAATGTTACAAGGAAAGCCTCACAATTTTTTATGAACAGTTTCTTTCAGAATTTTTTTCACCCTTTGAATAACACTTGCTCACAGAAACACTGCAGTAGTATTACTTATGTAAATAAATGATCATAAAAGGTGTGTAATATGTGTCTAGAATTGCAACTCAGGCTGTTGGATTTCTGATCATCAGTTTAAAAAACTTCAGAGAAAATGGGATTTTTTTTTTTTTTAACATTTTAGAGGCAGATTAAATCAAAGTGAAGTTATTGTCTCTCTAAATTATTTCCCAAACTGGAAATTTTAGTGTGTCCCATAATCTTAACAGATATTTTAAAAAGATTAAAACAAAACAAAACAAACAAAAAAAACAAACAAACAAAAAAAAAACCAAAAAAAACCCACACACTTTTAAATCTATTTAAATCTATTGTCAAGCATCAGTCTGCTCTGTAATTGTTGCTGCCATCTCTGCAGTTGCTGCAGACCAAATTAAAAGTAGCTGGCCACAAAGGGCAAACCACATGGGGACCCAGTGCCCTTAGTAATCGGAGGTGACAATTAGTGAGAATGGCAGAGGAGACATTAAACTGTGCAAAGTCATTAAGGAGACACATGCATACAATGAAACATGGGCAACATTGGCAAGAAAAAAACAAGCAAAGGCCAAGTGCCACTAAAAATAATTTCAGCTATAGCATACATCCAGTATGTGAAGAACAAACCTGGCAGGTTAAGCAATCAGTACACTGGAATTTTTCTCATCATTTCAAGTGCTCTCTTTTCCCATCCCCATTGTTTTCCAAAATGTTTTCTTTCTACCTGCTTCGTTTACTTACTTCCTTTCTTTTGACTTGTGAACTGGTGTGAGATTGACCAGTTTGGTGACTTAAGTCCAGAGCTGTCTTTCCAACAGGCACAGCATGGGAAACAACTGAAGAAAATCCCTCCTTGCCTCTGCCTGCCAGTCAGTTCCATCTGTGTTGCAGACAAGCCAAGTCTCTTAGAAAGTGGGAAAGTTTCACCCCGCTGGTCTAGCTGATCCTTTCAACCACAGCTAAGGATAGCAGAGTATTTACTGTAATATGGTAATAATGAGTGTTTTCTGGATTCAGTTAGAATAAAAGCTATATATAAAGAGAAATATCAAGGTGACAGATGACATCAATGCAGAATGAGACTGAATGTAGGTAGGCAACAGTCATCCCTCTAAATTAAAAAAAACTCTTCAGCCTTGTCATGAATGTAGCACAAAATCCAACGTGTGCCTTTGGAACATGGCATGATACTCTCTGATCAGCAATCCTTATTAATTTGGTAGACTGTTCATCCTGTAACAATTTGATGCAGGTTGGTGAATGTGAACTATATACAACCTAAGATCCCTTTGGGTTTTGACTTTTCTTAATCTTACAGAATATCCCTTAAGTCCTGCCTGACCAATCTGGTGGCTTTCTACAATGAAGTAACTGCATCAGTGGACAAGGGAAGGAAGAGTTGTGGATCTTGACTTCACCAAGGCCTCTGACACTGTCCCCCACAACATCCTCCTTTCTAAGTTGGAGAAATATGGGTTCGATGGGTGGACTGTTCAGTGGAAAAGAAATTGGCTGGTTGGTCTCACCCAGAGAGCAGTGGTCAATGGCTCAATGTCTAGATGGGAAAATGTGACAAGTGGTGTCCCTCAAGGGTCTGTGCTGGGACCAGTGTTGATTAATATCTTCATTAATGACATAGACAGTGGCATTGAGTGCACATTCAGCAAGTTTACTGACGATACTAAGCCGGTTGGTGCAGTTGATATGCCAGAGGGAGGGGATGCCATCCAGAGGGACCTGGACAGGCTGGAGAAGTGGGCCCAGGTGAAACTCATGAGGTTCAACAAGGCCAAGTGAAGGGTCCTGCACCTGGACTGGGGCAACCAGCATTATCAATATAGGCTGGGAGAGGACATGATAGAGAGCAGTCCTTTGGAAAAAGACTTAGGGGTACTAGCAAATGAAAAACTGGACATGAGCCATCAATGCGCAATGGCCAGCAGATGGAGAGAGGTGATACTGCCCCTCTACTCTGCCCTGTTGAGACCTCACCTGAATACTGTGTCCTGCTCTGGAGCCCCCAACACAAGAAGGACGTGGATCTGTTGGAGCTTGTCCAGAGGAGAGTCACAAAAATGAGTGGAATGCTGGAGAACCTCTCCTATGAAGACAGGCTGAGAGAGTTGGGGTTGTTCAGCCTCAAGAAGAGGAGGCTCTGTGGGGACCTTATAGTGACCTTCCAGTACCTGAAGGGGGCCTATAAGAAAGCAAGGGAGGATTTATTCACAAGGGTTTGTAGTGACAGGACAAGGGGTAATGGCATTAGCTAGAAAAGGGTAGGTTTAGGTTAGAAATGAGGAGAAAGTTCTTTAATATGAGGGTGACAGATCACTGGAATATGTTGCCCAGAAAGGTGGTGGAGGCCCTATCCCTGGAGACATTCAAGGCCAGGCTTGATGAGGCTCTGAGCAGCCTGACCTAAGGTTGGAGATGTACCTGCTTATTACAGGGGGGTTGGACTAGATGACCTTTAGAGGTCCCTTCCAACCCAATACATTCTCTGATTCTGTGATTCTATGATTATTAGTGGCTATTACCTGAATGCAATAAAAGACAGTACAACCACAGCAGCGCATGGGATTACATCAAATTCTAGCTGTCATCTGTGATATACACAAACTATAATAGCATAAATGCTTCCAGAGAATCTCTTCAAGCTCTTCTGCAAAAAGAGTTACTTCTCTAAAGCAGAATACCCAGATTTATAGATTTATCAATAAACAATAACACTATAAAATCATTCATGGTAAAAGTATGGTGCTCATCTAAATTACAAATAGCAGGGAAGACTTTGTGAGTCACAAAATCGACACATTCACAACACATAGAATAGATCTCTTCTTGATGCCTTCTTGGACCTTAAAGACTGTGAAATGGACAATTTTTTTTTGAGAAGATATCCGTAGCTGATTGTTTTTAAGTCATGAAGATAAACATCAAGAAGACAAAATATACAGGAAGATTCAGAGAAATAATTTTTTCTACATCTAGGCCTTTAGAAGATAAATAAGAAAGGAATCCTGATATATGAACCCTCAGGGATGAACTCTGAGACAGTTTTTTCCCTAGGAGAAACTGCCTCATCCTCTGGAATCCTGATTTCAACCCCCTGTCCTGCTCAGTGTGTGGACAGAGATCCTCTGTTCTGGCTTCTTTTACATATTATCTCTTCTTGTCTTCTCTTTGCTTTACGTCTTTTAGCTTCTCTTCTCTCTATTTGCCTTGATTCTTTTCACTGCCCTGACAAAAAGTAGGTTTTTTCCCTTTGACCTGATATTGAGCTCCCTGTTGCCTACACACCAACCTTTGCAACAAGCAACATAGACACACAGAAATACGTCCAAACAAGCCGTCTCCCAAGTGACACAGACAGCTCAAAACACCACCTGCCATTCTAGGTAAGATTATTAGATGAAAGCTATATGCAGTATTTAAAATCATTAGCATAAAATCAATAGCTTTAGGAAATAATTAGAGTTTTCACCATGACCTTGTCCCTCATTGTACTTCATTCTCAGGGGTTATTTAATTAAGGCATAAGAGGGGTAGTTTTGCTTAGTGATTCTGCATGAAATTTAACTGACATACACAAACTGAAAGACTCCCTCTCTTCTGTGCTGAAAAACCCTTTACTTCCTTATCCTTGATTCCGCCTAAAGAAACCTGACAGTGTGACTGTGATTACAAATAGCTTCAACTTCTGGTAAGTAATATTTTGGAAACCTTTCTAATTCTAACAGTAGTGAAGCACTACAATGAAGAACTTACCAGAAGGATGAGAAATGATGGGAAATTTCATTTTCTTGCAACCTTTGAGAATAAATTTGACTGTTTTTTATATTGTACCCTGTGATAGTGGAGGTTTATCTACTCTGTTGTTCAAGATGGGTGAATGGAATGACATCCTGAAGTCCCTTCCAGCCTTATCTTGGAGCAATTTATCTTTAATAAATAAATAGCTTTCTATAGTTGCCTAATCCAACTCTGCTTTGTTTCTTTCGCTACGATCCCAGTGAGCATCCAAAACGTGGGAAAATCAAAAGCAGTTCTTTTTTGAAGGCCAGATGTATAAACTTCCCTTATAATACAAAATGCAGGCATTCTCCTTTATTCCTGGACACCAACACTGGCAGTAAAACCTCTAAATTCAGATCTTAGCTGAGAGCTGATCATTTACTTAGTGTTTGCATTCAGAAGTCTTCACTGACAGGGCTTTCTAAGGCCTTAGAACACATGGACTATAACTACAGTTTAATATGTAGGACTAAGATCTGCATGTCTGTTTCAAGTCCTAAAAGTAGGATAGACTTATCTTGTATCCTTGTGAAAGTCACTTAATTTTTCTCAGTCCCTCAATTTAACCAGAAACCATAATTGTTTCTATTTCATGGATGTAATAGAGCACACTGATGGCAGAACAGAACATTTTCAGGACTGAGCTCTCACAGAGGATTTGTTCTTACCAGATTTCTAGTATAAGTTTGTCAACTTAAGACACTTAAAAAGTTTAAGGAAGTCAAGAGTTTTCCCAAAGTCTAGCTAATAAGAGGCAGCTAGAACTTTACAACAAAATGGACGGGATTGAAATACATTTCAAGAGGAAATGTTCAAATGCCATCAGAAATTTAAAATTACAAAAAATGTATTAAATTTTGAATGGGAAAATGTAGACAATATTGGACTCAAAAGAAGGAATCTTTAACGGCCATAGATGTCCCTCTACATTTGTGATTGTGAATCATCTGAGGTGAGATGAAGCAGCTTGAGCTGGGAGAAGTCAGGGACGTAATAACTATTCCATTACTGATACATCATACCATTTTTAGAGAAGCATCACCTAAGAGCTAGCCACTGATGGATAAAACTGACCAAGACTTGGTCAAGGGAGTATTCTTAGAAAAGAGGAAGAGAAAAACCCTTCAGTGTTAGTGTGTAGAGAAAAAAAAAAAAAAAAAAAAAAAAAAAATTCACATAGATCAATTTTGGTTCTTATAGTTCTCCTGAGATGAAAGGCCTGGAGGCAGAGCACTGCTGTGTTCCCCAGAGCATAAGTCTGTGACTGCAGACTGGAGAAATGTGTTCCAGATATTTTTCTCATTCTTTTTGTAACTGACCTTTGGGTCTTTCTATCAGTGTGGTCTGATTCCGCAAACTCTCAGAGAGAGGAGGTAGAAGTTGGGCTGGAAAGTAAGAAGTTCAAATTAGGGCAACATTATAAAAAAGATGCAATTGTGCGTTGGATTTCAATTCCC
Source organism: Megaceryle torquata (assembly GCA_024611175.1). Taxonomy (NCBI): domain Eukaryota; kingdom Metazoa; phylum Chordata; class Aves; order Coraciiformes; family Cerylidae; genus Megaceryle; species Megaceryle torquata. Next base: position 20,166 of record JANIJG010009056.1, on the reverse strand, counting down.
AGCAGCACTGACGCCACTGTTTTAGAGATCATCCAAAATTGTTCAGCAGCTTTTAAATTAAAAACTAGTCCTAAATGACAGATACAGTCTCCGGCTGGCTACTAGCTCTTTTTATTTAATGCAGACTGTCACCAGTGCGGCTGATTTCCCTACCCTGCTCTGTCTTTGCAACGAGGCTTAATAAATACTGACAGCGATTACACAGAAATAAGATTTTAAACAGCCCCAATTCAATCCTCACAATGGATAAGATGCTTAATAAATATGCTACAACCATTACAGAGAAGGCTGATTCTGAAATATGGCCTGTCTCAGGTGAAAGCTTCAACACTGTAGATCTTCTCAATGCTGTGATAGAAGAGGTTCTCATCTGAAATTTTCTCCCTTGCCTGTACCTTGCCTTTACATTCTGGTTCCTGAGAGCTATGATATGAGCTGATACGTGCTCTGCTGGGAGCTCCAGTCTCTTTATGCTCCCTGTGGATTCCTCCATTTCCAGGAAAGTCACGGTCGGCCAATTACCTTTCTAGAAGATTTTAACCACCAGAGGCACTGATCTCATACAGGATCTAGGGAAATCTTCGTAATTCCAAAAGACTGATTTTAACTCTCAGATGTTATAACTATTTTGTTACTAGTCTTGTAAACTGAATGCTTTGTCACAGAGGAGATAATTCTGATAATCATGAAAAACTACTTCTGTCATTCACCAGAAGCACTGTTTTCAGGCTTTTTTTTGTATATTTGAATATATAAATAAGGCTGCACACCTTTTCAGAAAAAACAGCTACAGTTCTACATACAAATGAGGTTTCTGTACATGTATAATACACAGTCAACTGTGTGATGGGCAATTTTCAGATACAGGTCTATTGAATTCCTCTTATCTACATCTTAGAGCATTTCAAGCAGACACAGAATTGTGCACTCATTCTCTGAATTATCATCTAATTCTTTTATATAAAATATTATCAGTAATACAGCAACAGGCTTTAATTGCTAATCCTTAAGTACATTTGATGGCTAGCAGGAAACGCTGAAAGTGGGATCTACTGAAGCCTGGAGCACTGTTGTAGGCTATGGTATCATTAAGCAGCATTCACTATGATACAAATATTAAGTAATAAACCCAGCTGACCTTCAACTTCCTGGTAATTCAGTCTGACAGGACTTTCCTGGTATGGCTGGCAAGGTGACTGATTTATTTTAGGGACAAAACCTGAACTCTTGATTTAGGGCTGTATTGAATTTAGGTTTTATGTTATCAAACAAAGGGAGCAGCAGGAGTAAGAACTCACTTTTATAGTCCACTGAGACATGGCTGACATTGCTTAAAAACATGAATTATAGAAGTCATTAAAAAGAAACAGTGGGAGGCTTATTACTTGAATGCTCAAGCAACTCAAGTAACAAAAATTGATAGCAAAGATAAAATCACAACTAAACAAAGAAACTGAAAGTAATGAGGAATGTCAGAAATAAGATAAATTTTCCACCAGAAAGAGGCTGAAATCAAGAAATGCTCATTTAGGAAAGCAGAAGAGTACACTAGCACTAAATCTGAACAAATACACACAAAAGTTGTCAGCAAACTTTCTGAAGTCCTATGTGAGTGTATAAATTGCTTTCCCTGTAATTTCAACGTTTGAGTGACTCATTTTGCTGAGTGTTTATCAAATGAATTAGACTTCATAGCAGGTAGGCAAATTTCACTAAAGAAAAGAAGCTATTCCTCATGCAGTGTACAACCAAACAAGAAAGAAAACTCACCTAAAATCGTTCAGTGGTAATATTTAAAAGTAGAAATGACCCGTTTGAAGATAATGTTTAGAAAAAGGTTAACAATCTTTTTAATCTATATTTTCTGAAAACTAGAATTTTTCAAGTAGAATTCTTAGAATACCTTCCACTTGTAACGAGGTGTTTCTTATAACAGAATTTTAAAATATAGTGAATAAGAGAGACAAGTTCTGATTTATGCCTGCATCTATTTTTCAGGGCCTAAGTTTCATATTCTTCGTTTTGTTAACTCCCTCTACAATTGACTGCACTGACTACAGTGGTGTTTTTCCTTTCATACAGCAGTTAACTGGGAGGAAAGTAGAGTTCTGCAGGGGACTGATATTTCATAAAACTTCAGCAATATCCACAGATACATGCATGTGTGTATATATATATACATACCTCTCATATTGTTTTGCATTACTTCTCTATACATTCCATTGTTCCATGCTGTCCCCTTACTGCATAAACAAGGGTTAGACACATGCATACACCAGCATATTCCCAGTCTTCCTTGCCCAGATCCCTGTCCAGACCCGAACAAAACATCTCCATATGTATAATTTTTTATGGCACCAGTAGACACCTCACTAGCATGTATTTTGGGACTGTCCCCCCTGCAGCCTCACCTAATGATCTAGAAGTTTAAAATCAAGCAGCCAAGAGGATTTCTGTAGTATTTTAAACCTTTAATACAAGCCAAATGCTGTGTCAGCACCAATTCTAGTTACTCTCTTTGGTGCTATTAGATACACATGGTGAGACTCCATTCCCATCATGTTTATCGTTTCAACATTGCCTAAGGGGGTTATAAAAACTAGTCATGCCTGTGTGATTCCTGTGGCATGGCTAAAAGAATAGCCATGAACTCTGAAAATGATCTCTGGGTGTAAAGCAATATTGGGCTATCATTCATTCATTTTTTTTCTGGCTATATTGAATAACACCTTGGTATTTAGACATAATTCACAGTATGTAGATGCTGAGTGAGAAAGAAAGAGAGAGAGAGGGAGAGAAAGAGAAAGAGAAAGGAGGAGCAGTGGGTGTTGTCTACCTTGACTTCAGCAAGGCTTTTGACACTGTCTCCCATAACATCTTCAGAGGTAAGCTCAGGAATTGTGGGTTAGAAGAGAGGATGGTGAGATGGGTTGAGAACAGGCTACACAAAAGAGCTCAGAGGGTTTGATCAGTGGGGCAGAGTCCAGCTGGTGACCTGTAACTGGTGGTGTTCCCCAGGGGTCAGTACTGGGTCAAGTCTTATTCAACATCTTCATCAATGACCTGGATGAAGGAACAGAGTGTACCCTCAGCAAGTTTGCTGATGACGTGAACCTGGGAGGAGTGGCTGATACATCAGAAGGTTGTGTTTTTAAGTCTTCTGACTTTGAAGACATCTACTTCAGGCTTTACAAAAGACTTTGCTGTTGATTATATATCGTAGTCACCAAATTACTCTTGGAGTCCCTTGCACACTTGTGTTTCCTTTCAGGGGAAACCCACAGCTCCCATGACAGCAGGTAGATTCAAGCTGTGGTCAGTAGAGTAAACATTTAACTGGACCAAGGACTCTGAAACATTCCCAAACCCAATTTCTTAGGTTTTAGTTCAACCATGCAAAGCTCTCTCTATCTCAAATGTAAGAATAACAATTCTGTTCTCCTTTATGCTGAAGTGGAAGTATACATTTATTAAGATTGATAAAATAATGAGCAGTGAGCCCTTCTTTACCCAAACAAGCATCAATGAATAATGGTATATCAGGGAAGTACAGCCCAAAAGACAGTCTCTTCTTGTATAATTAATATGGTCAGTGACTTTCTTAGGAATGACTTTTCTTTGGTTAGCTCTGACTGAGTCTTCTTGACTGTATTGATTCAGGAAACATAATAAACACATATTTACTTTAATTAAATATTCAAATACACACTTTGAACCAGATGATCTTTAAGGTCCCTTCCAATCCAAACCATTCAGTGATTCTATAAAGCATATGCCCATCCTATCCAGTTTTTAGCAAATTTCTCAATGTTTAGCAAAGCACAGAAACATCACCTGTAGCACAAAGCGAATAAAAACCAACTGGCTTTTGGTGTCAGGACATGGCAAGGGCCAGCTGCTCCCTGAGGCACAGTGAGCCAGGGACCACAGAGAAGGACCCTTTGGACTAGCAGGACAAGGGCCTCACCAGCCATTGAGCAGGCAGACCCAAAGACTGTCACCAGGTTCAGCTAGGCATTCAGATCATCAGGTGATGAGGACACAGTGATGAGGACAGGCCAAAGAGAGACTAGGAGGTCAGCCCACAGTCCAAGCCCATCTCAGCAGGGCCCATGGCCAGGTAGGGCAGGGCTGTGGTGGAGCTGTAGGTCTGCATTCCTACAGCATTGCTGGGGCAGTGGCTCATGGTCCTGAGCTAAGCTGACATGGGACTCCATGATCAGGGGTTGGGGAGGCTCCAGGGGAGGCTGCTTAGGGCCAGTATGGGCTGTTACTGCCCTCAAGGCCATGACATTGGGTTACACAACATGAGAAGTCCCTTTCCTGTTACTGTGCTGTGAAAACTAAGAAAACCATAAAAATTAGACAGGATTTTTTAAAAGTATAAGGTAACAGCCTCTTTTTTTTTTAAATGAAAGCCTAATAAATGTTTTGATATCTCTTTCTGATTTTCTTTATTTGGGAAACCATGATTACAGATATTTTTCAGTTTGTGCAATATGACATGGAAATTTTGAGGGGACCTTCTTTATGATTATGTTTTTTAAGTGAGAGAAATCAGGAATTACTTGCAATGATGTTTTATTAGTAGATAACTTTACTATGTGGGCAAAATACATACTTAAACAATACCTAGAAATTTACAGCCTTAATCATTATATTGACGGTTAAAAGGTTGCCGAAGGATAAACTTTATGATGTATTTATTTCACCCAATGTACAGCCAAACTTGAGCACTTTTCACACATAGGACATATATAGTTGTTTGTGGTTTTTTTACTTGAGTTTAACAGTTGTGATTTTTAAAAAAAATATTTACATTGAAACATAACTGACATAGCTGTCAGTGAATCTTAAAAATGACAGCATTCTCCTTTGAAAAAATCCTCTTTTCTGTTTCTTGACATTGTACATGAAAGACCCGTGTCTAGATCTACCAACTTTTAAGATAGAAAAGAACCATTTTAACTCAGTGTCCTATTAATGACTATTTTGCATTCTAACACATCTGTGGCTACCTAGGATTTCACAGCTGTCACTATGCAGCACTCCGTAGTCACCTGGAACTTAATTAACATGAATAGGAACCAGTCCCTTGTGCTCTAAAATAACAAATACTTGCCACTGAATATAAAGAAACAACATTATTACCATTACAAGTATAGGAGCAAAAAGCCAATGGCAAATCTGGGGAGTTCTGTTTGCATCTAATCATGACTAGTGAGAACCTGCACTAGCTAGACTCATTATTGGGTGAAATAGAATTGTATAAATTGTATATACTAAGGATAATATTGTAACAGACAGAGTTAGAGATCTTAAGATGTCATTTAAGAGGAGAATTTGTCTTGCTTTTAAGTAATCCTGAGGCCTACAAAAAGGATTTGAATGGATTTTATGAAACACATTTACATTTCAGCCCAAATCTATACTACTGCAGAATCAAGACATGCAATTTCAATCCTCTGACAGGGAATCAACCATGGCAAAGAATCATGATTTACTGCAGTGTGTCTGGCCAGTACACCCCCAAAAAATGACTGTCAGTCAGAAAACTTCACGTTATCAAATACAAATTCATTTTGCAAATCAACTGTGTAATGCTTAGTCAGGCCTGTGGTAAGCGATTATCGATTTAAATTAAAGCAGAAAAATTTCCATGCAAACCAAAACTAAATTAGTTGGTTGCTCATAGATAACTTTCTTCTTTACTCATAAAAATGGTGATCAGAAAGTGAGAAGGAAAAACGAATGAGAAGAAGATATATTATACTTGCTTTCAAAGTAGCAAACATCTTGGAAGAGATGGGAAGTCCTGCCTTCTTTTATCATTTGTTATGTATTTTCTGTACTAGCCACATTTATGCCCCCTTCTACATAACTTAACAAAACTCTTGGAATGGGGGAGTGCTGCCCACTCTGAATGACAGTGCATGTGAAATGGGCATGAAAAGGCAAAAATGATTCCAGAAGAATAGAGGAGGTGGCAGATTTTGGATGGATGGATGGATGGATGGATGGATGGATGGATGGATGGATGGATGGATGGATGAAAAAATCCACAGCTAGCCTCTTTGTGCCTATACATGAATTGATATTTCATATATGTAGGAGAAAAAGAATAGACCAGGAAGCCTCCTGACTTGTCAGAAATATTCTTCCATTTCTACTCCATTTATTTAGGGAAGAATAAGGCCCATACATTTATTTTTCTTGAACGGTCTTATCTGTCTGATCCTTAACAGTCCTGTTTGTTTTCTGTGCAACACACATTATACAACTTGACCTAGTGGCAGCATATCTAACACCGGAGTCTGAACCATGTTCACTAACCCACCTCAAAGATGAGGAACAGATTCTATATCTTTTTATTTAAACTGTTTTCTGAGAGTGTCACTGTCCCAAAAGGGAGCATTTCCACTTCTGCCTACAGCTCAAAACTGTATATGCTAACCATGATTTCTTGTGCTTTTGCACTGACAGTCCTGGACAGTGGATCCTCTGTACAAATCCCAAAATCATTACAAGTTTTTTTGCCAAAGTACCTACTTACAAAGTGCCATGGTCCAAAAATACCACTTCTGCAGGAAGTAGAATTAAAGGATTTTATAAGCTACTTCCATGCCCAGCCTTTTGCCCGACAATGCTAAAGCAAATAATAATCATTTTTAGTTACCCTGGTGTGGTCTGAAAGTCAAATATTATTTTCTTAGAAACTGGTTTCAAAACTATCAAATCCTGCCCTGAAGCAGCCATCTAGGGGCATCTTTCTGATTCTTTCTGATCTGGGCTGATTTAAATTGATAATCAAGCTGAAGCCTGGTTTGCACTCCTAACTGCAGATATCAAGAAAGAGGTTTCATTTTATTTTATTGTTTTTTTAATTTTTTTTTCTATTTCTGGAGTATATCAGATTTTCACACACTTGTGATCAATTAATGTTGTATCTAATCATGGGCATGGTGGCACCTACATATATGTCCACCCAACCTAAAATGACTCATGGTTGCATAGAAAAATTTAAAGGAAAATCTCTTTCTTTTCTATTTTCCTACTGCTTCATTACTAACAGGTAACATATGTCAGGTTCTCTTCCCCTAGAGGAGATGATAAAAAGCAGATAACCAGTTTTATCAAACAAGAATTTTAAGGTAACACCTTAGCACTGACCTCCCAAGCTGTTGCAGAAATTTCATCAATAAGCAGAACATCTCAGAGTAAAGCATTTTATACTTTGAGGAATTTTAGTTTGAAGCATGCTACCTTTGGTGCACTTTTTTTTAATTTGTTTGTTTTCTGGATAAATTGTTTCCATCTGTAGGGGGAAATTTCCCTTAGCCCGTACACTGATATTCTAAGAAACAGCATTTAAAGAAAAAAGTCCATGAAAACAAGAGTCCCAGTGAATGTCTGGTTTCTTGCCAGAGAAGACAACAAAAAGTAGAGAGCCTGATGATAAGTTGACAAGATAGCATTTGTATCTCTCCATTTATTAAAGAAAACCCCCAAAAAGTCAAAGATTTCTCCAGACACTTAACACTGTGGTTTGCATTTTGTCATATAGTGTAATTTTTATAATATAACGATCTCACATTGGTCTATACTACATTTTTTTTAACATACCCATCATCATAGAGCCTTAATTAGATCCTCCTTCTCATTTCTAGTTACACTGAAAGGTAATAAATACAAACGCAGCTCCCACTGAGCTCTGTTTTGGCTACAGATTTCAATTTAGCCAAATCATACTGTCTAAAAATGCATAAAATCACTGTGCCACAGCCCTGGGTGACAGATGAGAGGTTACCTTCAGAGATTTTTCAAACAAAAGCATTATCCAGACAGGGAAAATGGGTGTATTTACACTTACAGACTAGGAGATGCACAAAAGAATCGTAATACAAGATAATTATACCTTTGCCCATAGTGGCTTTGCAAATGTATTTCATTCCTGCCTGTGATCGCCCTCGGTTATTCTGTGCTAGGGGTCCCAGGCAGCTGTGTACCCTAACACTAACTTACCAAATTTACCTTCAAAGCACAAACTACTGTTCATACCGAACTCTGCACAACAAAGAATAGCAGTAGGAAAGGTCACAAAATTCATTTGCTCTAATGACCTAAGTATGTATCCAAATATGTATAAAGCATTTGATTTGTTCCTCAGGTATTTTTAGCTGCTTTTTTCTTCCACCAAAAGGGCTAAATAATCACATCTCTAACCATTCATTCTGACAGGTCTTTAATAAACATGTACAGATGAGGGAACAAATGACAGAGATTTAAGAAAATATCTTTTTTAGGAATACTATTTATTTTACAGCCTTTGAAGAACACCTGACAGCAAACCACAATGTATGGCAAGCCTTACTAGCAGTAATGTAAAGACAGCAAAGTGATTCTGAAAATATGACTGGAAAGGAACAACTATAAACTTATGAAAGTTGACTAGAATTTGACCTTATTTTGTACCTACTTCTCCTTCTGTTAGGCTATAAATCAATTATGATACATGCAAGAATCTCCCATCTCCTCTCCCCCCAGAGTTTTAAACTTTCTTGGTCTATCAGGGAATGGTTTGAGGTTTTTTAATATAGAAAGACAGCATGCCATGATAGTCTGCCTACTGGGTAAGGATTTAGTAACACTATATGAAGTTGCTGTGTATTACCTGAGAACCTAACGAAGGTAAAACAGCAGAACTCCCTTTGCTCACAATTCGTAAGGTGAAAGAACAGTCTGGATTCAAAAGCAATCAGTCAGTCATTGCATTGTCACCATGACCCTTCAGTCTATAGTTTTTACCGAGTCCTCCAATCAGTTCAGCTCCGCATTGCTGCCAACAATCAGTTCCTTAAAGGGGGACAAGGTAGACTGAAGGAACACATTTTAAAAAATAAATAAATCAGGAACTGCTTATTCCTATAACCAGTAATTCATCAGCTTCCAGTCTCTGTTTCCACACACACAGATAGACCCTGCAGGCATGGGGCAGGCAGTCATTGTCGGTTGGTGATAGATTGTGATTTGGAAGCATATTGTTTGGCAAGCTTTAAGTTTAAGTCCCTAATAACAACAGCTTTTAATTCCTGGCTTATTACAAGTGGCAGAGTGTTGCAGCAGTCATTGGGTTTAGACCCTTTAGCACTGCTGCAAGACTTGCTGAGTGCAGTGGGGTTTTATTCTGCTTACTAGGTGTCTCTCAAGTCATCAGCCAGATACTTCCTGGCACTGTTCCCTCAACAGGGCTAATGAATCATGACAGTTCATCTCAAATTGCCCAGCTCAAACATTTAAATGTCCACCACAATCTACCAATGAACCCATCTGACTGCCATTGGGGATCAGTGGGAGAAATTTATTAATACACATAAGATTTGGCAGCATGTCAGGCTTAATCTATCACAACAGCTGAGATAATACACTTGTGCCTTCATCACCCCGCTATCCTGTGGTGAGACAAGAGCACCAGCAGTGTAATATCACCAGGGAATGTGCTGGTGCCAGCCGGCTTTGCCGCATCTCACACTGTGTTCACCCACTTCATAGAATCACAGAATGTTAAGGGGCGGAAGGGACCTCGAAAGGTCATCTTGTCCAACCCCCCTGCCAGACCAGGACCACCTAGAGCAGGTCACACAGGAACATGTCCAGGCGGGTTTTAAATGTCTCCAGAGAAGGAGACTCCACAACCACTCTGGGCAGCCTGTTCCACATTCTCGAGATAACTTGTTTCTTCCAGCAGAGAAGTTCTAAGCTTTTCAAGAAATGAAATAAATTTTCCAAAGAAGTATCCTTCAGAAGTATTTAGGAAATCTATAGTGTTCTTATCAATAGACACAAAACTCATGATTCCCTCTTCTATACTAGAACCATGATAGAGCAACATGAGCTAATAACAAGACTTTAGCTCAATTTGTTAATGAAACTTTTTTTCAGTAAGATAATCTAAATATCACCAACATGAAGTAGCTGAAGGACAAAATGAAATGTCCCAATATGTAGCCCCAGTTGGCTATATTTTTTTCTGAAAAAAAGTTTCTAGAAACAATTTGGGATAAAGACTTTTTAGTGTTGAAAGAGCACCACTGAGTCTTGGGTGCTATCTATACATAGATACATATTCTATACTATAAATGATTACTAATAATTGAAGACACATATTTTATTTCCAATCCAGATTAAAAAGAACAGTTTTCTCAGAAGAAGCTACTGTGACCAAATTAAACTCACTTTTTTTTTTTTTCCTTATGGTAGGGATAATATCCAGTAGACAGAAACTTTTTGATAACTGAAATGTCTCTAGAGACACATAATGGGAAAGAAGGCACGTTACAGCTCATTTACTTATAGCAGTTATGTGTTAAATTGCGGATGAACTAAAATAGAATATAATTCTTTGAAAAAGGCAGCAGTGAAAGGATTTGAAAATCTATCCCAACAGAATTGCTCTTTGAGTTAATGTTTTATGGCTCAGTATTAAAATAATTATCCACATTATTGATCCTGCCTAGGTGGTAAGGGCATCCAAACAGCACCAAGTAATGTTCTTAGTCTTGTGGAGAAGACTAACACTTGGAGTGGCTTTCTTTAACATGTTATTCACAGAAGGGCTACGAAGAGAGTTTCTTCAGTCAGCTTGCAATTCATTTTCCCTTTGTCAGCAACTGCACAAAAGCTGGAAAAACACTGTCAAAATGAGAAAACAATTGTGTAAGATTTGTTTGCCATTATCAGCACCTTCCTTCAGTCATTCCTTCAACAAATTGTCACAAGTTTCATATTCAGAGACTGAAGAGAAAGTGCCTTGGTGTGCAGTGACAGTGTGCTTTTGAAGTAAATCTCTCAACACAGTTTATCTTGTACTGGCTCATTTTGTCAAGTAATTTTGATACATGTTAAATAGATTGTTCCAGGAGAGGGCTAAACCAGAATCTCTGGTTTAAGTATGCACCAAACATTCCCCAGCCCTTCCCAGGGACAGCAGGGTCACAACCAAAGACTGGTCTTTTGGATAGCTTCAATCCATATGCAAGGAAAGGGTGGCAGATCCAACATAAAAGACTAGATCTGGTCCCAAGTAATGTTGTCCCACTTGTAATGTTGGTGCAGGGGGCACACCACCTTCTCTTTTTTTAGTCTACTAATTCACTGCCCTAAATTCCAGATCTACAAGTAAGCCCTCGGGTAGCTCACTTCAGCTATCATTCCAGCATCACATCAGAATGGCTGCACTCAGTGGTGTAAGTTATGAGCTACAACTACTCATATATTCATACATACAGAACAAACAAAGCCATGATTTCCAGAAACGTGAGTGATAAAAGGTTCCTTAAAAAAAAAAAAAAAAAAAGGTGTTCTGTGGTTTCAGTCTGTAACGTAACAAGAGTTATAAGGAGAACAAGTTCATGCTGGTATCCACTTGATTCTAGTACTTACATACCTCACTCATACTGGCTGATTACCATTCTGACAAGACACTCTTCCCTTTCCAGGCAGGAAGATCTCTATTTCATACCTCAACAATAAAAGCTCAAAAACATTTAATTCAATTCTCCACTGAAGCCAGCATCAGAGAAAAGTTTGAATAATGTATGTGCCTTCAATCCGTGGCCCCACTGCTCCTCCAGTTCTGTCTCTACCTTGCTCTTGTTTTCCTGTAGCATTTTGAACCGGAATGGATTAAGCACAAGGGACCTTCCCACAGTGAAAGCTATTTGAGAATTTAAACAAAGCCCTCTAGCTTAATTAGCCTTCTCCTGAGGTGAAAAATGGCCTTTTTTTGATGTTGCAAAGGAGGTTTATGACTATGCTAATAACTGACATTTAACCATACACATCCTGAGTTGGGGTGGTAAACGTATCATTCCCCAGCCTTCACTAATATAACTGTTAACTCACATTACAGACCCTGCAGGAAAGGTTGTGAAAGGAATAGCAGCTTTGCTGCATTTGCATACCCAAGACACACAGCTAATGGCTGCAAGTATTACAGCTTGTTACAGCTTTTCCCAGACTCTAAACAGGGAAAATCCTTAACTGATAGGAACACCTAAGAAATTCTTACCACTATTCTGCTTGGGATGGAAATCCATCATGAGAAAGCAATTTGAAAAGCAGGAGGTGGATGAATAATTCAGTAAAAAATATGTCAGTAACTGAACAGACAATGGAAGAACTACTTTGTTGTTGTTGTAGTTATCATTAGAGAGGAATGAACAGAGGTCACATCACCCTTACACAAGACAATAAACAGCTTTAGACAAATTAAAATGGGAACCCTTTTGGCATAGCATCAGAATCCAACAAGGGCAATACATTTTTAAATGGCAAAATAAAGAATATTTTCTATGTGACAGTTATCCTGTGCAGATTTGGGCTATAAAAAATCATTGAGGAAAAAGGTTAACAGGCCTAAAATATATATATAAATCAGATTTACACAGCAATTGTTTAATAGAGGATTACATCAGGAAAGTTCACTTTATATGTAAATGAAACTACCCAGGCTAAGTTAGGTGTGTGTGTGAAGATCTACACATACCTGTGTAGTGGGATGAGGGAAGGAGGAAAGTATGGAATTAATGGAACACTCATCATTATTTTGACCACGATGTTCTGTTCCTTTATCTCATTTTTCAAATATTCTCCAATCTGAAGTGTGTGTGGGCGTGTTTTGTTTAGGCTTTATAGCTCTAGAATACATTTTCTTAATGTAATATCTCACAACAGACTTCTCTTATAGAAGAAACAGAATATAAATATTTCCCATGGTTCTCCTTTGTGGCTTTAGTTCTGATTCTGCCTCCTCTGACCTTGTACAGATAGTTTGTCCTGAAACTTTGGGAATGTGTTTTTCTGATACTTCAGAGTTAGATGGGCCTGAAGAAAGAGGATGTATTACTAATTCTAGAAGAAGCAAAAAAACATTCTGGTGATATTACCACTGTCAAAATCCTTTAACAAATCTAAGTGTTATTTTTACTTTTCCAAGGAACATTTAATGAGCCTCAAATATTCATAGAGGATAGATAATACTTAAATGACATCTTTAAATGATTAAAAATGTGCAACTCTCTGATAGTGATTACTACATTAAGGCCTACTATACATTTTCATTAGGCACAAACTGTCTCCAAGGTGATACCAAGAAAAAAAATACTTCAGAATTCTCTGTGCTATTTGTTAGGAAGTGCATGTCCAGGTTCACATCCTCTGTTTTCAGGATGAAAAATTGGTGTTCAGGTCAGTAGTAGGTAAGATTACAGATAAAATTTACCAGCTGGCAAGGTAAAGGAAGGAAAGGTCCACTCAGCCCATCAGTTTACCCCAGCCTGTGTTGCATTTGGCTAGCCTTGACATTAGCCTCTTCCTCTGTAATTAAAAAGAAGGTATTCTCATTCCCAGTCACAATACTATTCCAACAGACTGAATACCATTTGGACACAAGACCACAGGTAATGGCTACAGGAGATCCAACACAGGCTGTGCATTTATATAATGTTTTAAAATGTTGTTAAGATAATACAACTCTGTTAAAGGTATCTTTGCAATACAACATAATGCCGTGGGGCTTTTTTTTGCTAGAATAATATGTTGGAAACCAACTGAACAACAAGCGTATTCATTTTCCTCTTCTTTTTTACCTCTTCTCTTGTTTCTGTCAAATATCCAGAATGTTCTTGTGCACACTGGGAAAGAGCTGCTGTGTTTCCAAGCACACAAAATGCTTAAAGGTGCAGCTACAAAATTCAGAATTCCGGGGGATGTAAGCAGCAGTACAGAGAAATACAGGCACACTTTTTTACTGAATATAAATCTCAATAATTGATACTAACTATTGAAGGTAGCAAAACCAAGCCAGGTTTACAAAATTCCAACTTCCCAAATACCAAATAAATGTCTTCTCTATACTAAAGTTAAAGTTTCTAATAAACTTCCTACAAAGTTCCGTTTTCTCTTTTCTGTTGGTTTTTTTTTTTTTTTCTTATAAATCTAAAATAGAGGAAGCACTGACTTCATGATAGCTAATCCTGACTTTGTTTTGCCTAAGCAGTGCTCACTCAAATTGTTCTAGCTCCTCCTCTATAATGTCTATGTATTGCTAAAGTAAGGATAGAAAACTCTGACATTTTAAAACATTTTTTTTTAATGGGAGATGAGGATTTCAGTTCTACTCAACTCGTCTGCTCCACTTAAGTTCTGAGTGAATTCAGACTAGGATATTTAGTTGACTCTATTACTGATTGTTGGAGCATAGGAAAGAGATAATCTGGCTATCATGTAAATGTTTACTTTTGTTGCTCAGTGAGCCAAAATTCATAAAGCAATGAGGAAAAGGGACAGTCTCAAAATGCTGTGCCAAAGAGTTGATTTTCCTATTGCTGGAGATGCTGAGAAAACTCCTCCTGATAGGACTGGACCACAGAGAGCATTTAGCCTTTTTGTTTTGATCTGGTTTTATCTTCCACTGTCAGGGACACTGAGGGGAACAACACTCAGCAAGGTCAGAGCCCTTACCTAAGAATGTTCCATCTTTCTTCCAGCATTGTGGGAGAGAAGGGTCCTGAAAGCACCTTGATAAGTACTAGTTTTTGACAAGTGTCAGAGAGTGTAAGAGTGGAAAGAGAGGAAAGAGTGGGAAAAATCCTCCAGATTAGTCTCCAAGTGTATGACCCACTAACAAGTTTTATTTAACCCAATACAGACAAGTTGTTTTAAACTCTTTTCACCTAGTTCTAGTAACTTATCTGAGATGATACAGAGATTGCAATCGCTTTGGAAAAGCAAGTGTGGGTTTTTCCTCCCCTGGGGAACAGAAGTGTGAGAGGGAGAAGGGAAAGGTGAAGTAGCAAAAAAAGAATGAGAGAAGCTGATGATTTCAAGAGACCAGAATAAGGAGCTTCCTGTTTGCATGCAATGTACAATTACATTAGTAGCAGATGCTCTGTGATACTACAAAGACTATAGAACCGCATTAAAAAAAAAAAAAAACAACAAGAAAACCCAAATACACGTGCACAAAAAGAACCCACAACACAAAATGCCTCTAATAAATAATTAAATTATTCCTTAGCTTCTCTACTTGCCCATGGTTCTTGTTCCATATTTCCTATCTCTTCCTAATTGGGTAAACACTTCAGGAACTAAGCTTCAAGAAGAAGAAAAATGACTGAGAGATTTACCTTAAAATCAGGAAGGTTAGCTATGGAATAGGAAAAGTTACCATTTCACTAGACTATCTGCAATATCCTGCACTTGGACATGTAGAAGTGAGATTAATGGTATTTTCAATCCCCCTATAAGAAGAAGTTATTCCTTTTTATTACAGAGGTCCTGGTCTACTCCCTTGCGATCCAGACCATAGGAAAAACTTGACAAGAGGAGTGCAGACCTACATTTGCCCCACTAAGGCAAACATCATCAAGGAGTTAGCTACTGTGAGGACCTCAATCAGACCAATCAATCAGACATACAATCATGCACGACTACAACAGAGGTTTTCTGTCCCCCAAAAAAGTCTTTCCTTCATGTGCCTGTATTTCCCTGCTATAATTCATAATTCAGACGTAAACAGAAAGCATCAGCCTTCAACCAAGCACAAGCTGCTCAGTGATGAAGCTTAGCAAAAAGGTCCAGTGAATGCTGAGATGTCCAAGCTCCCCTCCCATGCAAGAGGAAGTTTCTGATTGTAGAGCTCAGCTATTACCAACTGTAACAACTGCATGTTTATTTCGGAATGCCCTAGGCAAATTACAGTGTGTATTGACTTTCTCAGCATACATCACCAAGTCTTGCTGTGTGCTGAGGCTGTTGTGAGACTTCGATTATGTGGACTTAGAATTTCAACCTCAAAGGCAAGAAAATGTCAAATGTTGTGTTTTCTTTAATATGCATTAAGTGTCTTTGAGCCAATGATTCACTTACAAAATTGCCGGGAGGTTGATAAAAGCCCACAAGGGTCTACCCAGAGTTGTATACTAAGATCTGTAATGCAGAGAGAGGAAAAAGCTAAGGGCAAATGCATTCCTAGATACAGAAACCTGAATGTTTATAGCTGAAGACAGAATACATATAGTCAGAGGAGAAGGAACGTTGAATATCTCTATCAGCACCCTTCTATGAATATCAGCTAATAAAAACTACATTAATCAGATTGGTCCATGCAGTGGGATAGAAACCTCTTCATGTATGGGATAATCATCAAAAGTACTGTGCCTGCAGTGCCAGGAGCAGGATCTTTGTTCTGTCATTAACCTCCTATAGAGGTGGTTGGAGAACTGTCACTTATGGAGAACATTTTCTTAACACCAGGTGTTAAGTCAGCATTCTGTAGACTATGTGAATTACACCAAGAACTATAGCTCACTTAGACAGCCATTCAAAGTCTGAGTTATGCAGCTCCCTCATCATATGTCTATTTTTCTTCTGCATTGTTCTGCAGTATATGACCGACTTCTAGCAAAATAAATTCATCCTGAAGACTCTCCAGAGACAGAAAATCTCCTGGGAAAATAAGATAGGGAACTACTAGCTGAAAATACTGTCCAGTCCATATGGTTACTAGAGCCAGCTGGCACAGAGAAGAAAATGGAACAAGCCTGCACAACACACCCAACCAAGTCTTCTGCAGCTGAGATGCTAAAATGTACCCTTTGTTGGGAGGCATGGAGTGAAAAGAAACATGCTTTTTTTAATCAAGCTGAATGTGTTGGTTCATACTTTCACAGATACTTTCCCTCTTACCTAAACCACCAGTTGTCTATAGCTATAAAGTTAAAAAGCAATACTTGCCTCTATCAGTTTGCTCACTTTTTGGAGATTATCTGTGGCACGGGTGCTATTTTAACCTGGATGTTTCTGAAGAAGGTATTTGATTACCCTTGGGGTATGACATTTTCTATTTCAAAAGATCCCAGATTCTGCTGCAGCAATCTTATCTTTAAGTTGCGCCATTTAGCTCAAACATCGTAAATTGGGCAAAAATTTGATATTGCTACACAGTGCCCAAATGCAGCTCTGTGAAAAAGGTTTTTGCTATTTAACTGGTGTCATAAATGCTTTTGACCCATCTCTCCCATTCATTGACTTCACCTCATAAATGACTGCAGAGAAAAATATCACCTAAAATGACTGTGTAACTTTTGAATATAATGGAGACACCGAATGGATATTTCTAATTTTTCTGTGTATACCCAGGGGTCTAATCAAATCACTTGAACAGCTCCCTCAGGCATAATGTGAAGGCCAGTGGTGACACTCTGCATCTACAGGTCTTGTCCGCTAACCTCTGCTCATCTGTTTTGTATTTCTGCTCAGACTGGTATTACTGGCAAGCTGCTAAAGTCAGAATCATCTGTTATGACACCAGAGAATGTGTATGCCTCTGACATGGCCATTATAGACCGTTATGACATAATACAGATCCCAGAAGCTCTCAACACCTTCAGCGGCATGATTTAGATTGAAAACATTAATGTTTATCATCCAGCCTATTACTGTCAAACTCTGCCTCCAGCTATGCAAGGATCAGGACAGTTCAGTAGCATTTACATCAGGCAATTTTGTGAGGTTTTTGTGTGTGTCCTCAAGCAATGTGGAATATAAAGAAAGGCTGATGATTCTGGGGGGTATCTGTGTGTGTTTATACAACATGAAACAAATAAGATCAAGTACACACACTGGTATCTTCTCAAAGAAAGTCTTCTTTTTAAAGAAAATTTCTAAACATAAGGACTGTGTATTAGGCTTTAGTTCAGACATGAGTCTTGGGTGGTAGGACTATCTTCTCCACTCCTTTTGAGTGTCTTAGCTCTTCAACACTTGTTGCTTTCATTGAGTAATGTACAATGATGATGCACAAACTCTAAAAAAAGGACACCTTTTACTCAGAGAACTTAAAACTGAAATTCAATATTAGGTGTCATCACAAAATTATCATCACCCACTGTGTGGAAGCCCAAGGAGTAGGAAGACTCTTGCTTCACTTTCTTGTATCTGCTTTTCTCACTGATTCTCCTACTCTCAGTAAACTAAAATCCCATGACAGAGAGAAATACTTAAACTTCAGAGATGTAGTAAAATGATTTGGCCAAAGTCCCAACCTGGCTGCTAAACATCCTTCTCTGCTTTTCACGAACCTCTCATTTAAAACAGATAGCTGTTACATGTCATTGCCTTTACATTTGGTAATGGGTGGAAAGCAAAGAGATCACCACTGTCAGAGACAAAAAAGCTGTTCTTCTGAAGAGCAGATGTAGTTCCAAAAAATAGGTAGTTACCTGCCTGAGAAGAAACACTCAATTATCCAACAGGAATTAGTGTACCCTTTAAATATTTGGAATGGTTTGATTTCTTATGCTGCAGAAAAGCCATCTTGTCCCTGCTCCCATCTATAGTGTTGCTATGTAGACAGTGAGAAAATCAAATTGTCATTGTTATTAATACCATCCATTTATCCTGATTTCTAGCTGCATATCAAATATCTGATAGAAATACATCTGCAAATGATCTGCTGTTCCAGCTTTGTTCATCTCTTGAGACAGACAGCTACTTATCAGAGGAAACCTTCACGAGAGATTTGTCAGCTGCTGAGATAGAGGATCATACCCCTCTATTAATCCTGACATGTGACTTCTAGCTCAATATTTCACTGGAAAATATAAAAACCCTCTGCCTTTGGCTCCATTATAAATGTAATTGTTTTTCACAGGTCATACAGTTGATCTTGAGTGAAGTACATGCTCTATGTTCATATCTAAGACATGCAATGAACTGACTTGCATTCAGTGAGGGGCAAGGTCACAGGGATGCTGAGCTGATGAATGCTCTGTTTTGATGCTTTGGGTTCTTAACTCTGGTGTTTTGTCTCTAATCCACTTCTGAATCTGAGCTGCCAGGAAAAAATGCTATTTCTGTACTAGGAAGGTCAAACAAATGGATCAGCATAAGAAAAAGTATCAGTAATCTGTTGATTTTTCCATTTCCCTCTTAGTCATGTAACAGGGGAAATGTTGCAACTAGTCTTTTAATGGCACTGAAAATGCAGGTAGCTGAGATGAAACACTCAGAGGAGCTACTATGTACTCTTCCCACACACACCCCCCCTGCAAAGTGTTTAATGATTATATTTGGTGAAAAATTGTATATGGTGGATCACATCCTGCACATCTGAACAATCACATTAGTTAAGAAATCCTTACAGCAAAATTCCTGACCGACAATTTTCCACTCTCTCCATTTTAAAGCACTTTGGCACCATAGCTCTTCTGACTGCTTCTGCGTGCTGGCAGTTACCCTGATTAAAAACCCATCTGAGAGCTTCTAAGGTGACAGCTTAAAGCTTTAATGCTTCCTGTGATTTGGAAGAAGGAGTGTATACTGTTCTCACATCACATGAGCAGTTATTTAATAATGCTCCAAGTACCAAAATACGAGTCCAATTATCAAAATACAAGAAAGCAAAAGAAGGAACTTGTGCTCTCCAAATATTAGTGACAAAAAGAGAATGTTTAATGTCAGTAAAGAAAATTCACTGTTGTCACCTTCACAGTAGCAAAACAACAAGTAGAAACAAAAAGTTGTATAGACGCAGAGCCTGAAGTTCCTGTATTCTTTCTATCCCTGACACCTGGACAATGTTAGAACACAGAAACATCAGATTATATTTATGTTGTTCAAATTCTGACAAGTTTAGACTAGCAGAAGCCATGTTTGTACATTAGAATAGACCAAAGGTTTGTTATAATTTTATGGTAGATTTATAGTCACACAGAGGCTGTCTGAAAAGTAGAATTCTGAAAACATTCCCTCCCACCTCTGTTATTTCAGAGCCCAGTCTTGCTTCTTAGTATGTCCCACTCTGGGGTGCTTGAATTCACCTGCAGTATGGAAATCCCTAACACCATTGTGTGCCACTTCAGTTTCTGGTGGCCTACAGGTAGCATATACTGCTGAAATAATGAAAGGAAAATACCTTTCATTGCTTAACTACTGAGAATATGCTAAGGTTATCTATTTATACTGGGAGTTGAAATCAAGCTGGAAACTTGAAAGGAAGAGTGACAGCTAAGCAGTTTATCCAAAGCAGGCTAAAGTTCACCTCAGGAGACATTTTTTCTGACATGTCTCCACGAGTTGAATTGCTTTCTTTCATGTTTTTTTGTT
>JANIJG010009055.1:42624-63045 GCA_024611175.1 Megaceryle torquata | reverse complement strand
AGGGCAACAAAGCTGGTAAGGGGTTTGGAGAACATGTCTTATGAGGAGCAGCTGAGGGAACCGGGGTGGTTTATTCTGGAGAAGAGGAGGCTGAGGGGAGACGTTACTGCTCTCTACAACCACCCAAAAGGAGCTTGTAGTGAGGTGGGTGTTGGTCTCTTCTCCCAAGTAACTAGAGGTAGGAGGAGAGGTAATGGGCTTAAGTTGCACAAGGGGAGGTTTAGATTAGACATTAGGAAAAAGGTATGTACTGAAAGAGTTGTTAGGCATTGGAACAGACTGCCCAGGGAGGAGGTAGAGTCACCATCCCTGGAGGTGTTCAAAAAAATGTATAGATGTGGCACTTTGGGACATGTTTTAGTGGTCATGATAATGTTGCGTAAAAAGTTGGACTTGATGATCTTGGAGGTATATTCCAATCTTAATGATTCTGTGATTCTGTGACTTGACCCAATCACAACAGTATATTGAAAGAAAAATTTCATGCCAATTTTCCTGAGTTGCTGCTATCTACACAAATTCACTGCATGTGATTTTGGGTCTTGTCTGCATCCCTTAGGCAGTGTAGATGCTCACTGGAGTCAACAGATGCCCAGGAACTGCTGAGATCATAAATGAGTTATTAATTTATAATAAGATAGGAGAGAAAATATTACTTAAATGTCTTCCACACTTATTAAAGAGTTTAGTTTTTCTTAAGCGAAATTTCTTTATTTGCTGGTTGCTGAGGGAGTTTTCTAAGGGAAAATGCCATTATCCTACTTCTTTTCCAGTTCAGAGAATACAGCAAATGTTAATAGAGCTAAGTGCAGGCTCTTTCCCAGCCTATTCAGATGTTAAGGAGTTTTTGTATATGCTTTATATGAGATCCAGGCTGTGTTATATTGAAGATGATCCTATAGCTTTCCCTCACAGACAGGATGCACTGGCATTCATCACCATTGAGTGCCCACACTCAACAGCACTCTGTGATGCTTGTGACCAGGGGCAAGCATCTCATTGCTCCCCACAGCTGTATCCACTCTGGCTGTCCCTTGCCGGTGCTTCTGTCTGGATGTCAGAGGAGGAATGTAAAAATCCAGGGATTGACAGGGTGGCTCCTGAGCAGCCAGAGACAGATGATGGGGAGAAAATTTAAGTGTGCAACCTTTGCTAGAGCAGCTTCCCAAAAGGGAATAACACTGAGTTGCATCCTCCTCCCATGCTTTATGAGTCCTCCAGGGTGTGACCAGCTCCCATGCCACTAAGCAGCCTAATATGGGTATGGGAAGTTTGTGGCACTCCCTGCCAAGCAGCTGTTCCCTGGGACCTCTGGACCTCCAGCTTCAAGGGACTGTTTAGCACAAAAGCAAGAAGCAAGTGGTAGAGAAGCTACCATACAGTCTTCGGAGCTTGGACTTCAAATGTGAAATGTAAAGTAGGTTAAAAATGCAAGGCTAGCACTTCTCTTGTCTCTTGGTTTAATTTGTACAGTGCAGCTTAATTTGATCTTATGATTTTATGAGGAAGTGATGAGAGACATGGTGCTGTTGAGCCTGGAGAAGAGAGGGCTGAGAGGGGATCTGATCAATGTTTATAAATATCTGAAAGGTGGGTGTCAAGAGGAGGAGGCCAGTCTCTTTTCAGTAGTGCCCTGTGATAGGATGAGGGCCAGTGGGCACAAACAGGAACACAGGAAGTTTCACCTCAACATCAGGAAAAACGTGTTACTGTGAGGGTGACAGAGCCTGGAACAAGCTGCCCAAAGGGGTTGTGGAGTCTCCTTCTCTGGAGACTTTCAAGACCTGCCTGGCCGTGTTCCTGTGTGGCCTCCCTGGGTGATCCTGCTCTGGCAGGGGGGCTGGACTCAGTGATCTCCTGAGGTCCCTTCCAACACCTACCATTCTGTGATCTTGTCTTTTCTGTTTGATAGTGTACAGCACATTCTAATAAACTATTCAATGAGATGTCCCGCTAAGGTTAAGAGCCACAGTAAAATAGTCTTTATTTACTGATAGATTTATACCTGAGAAGCTTGCAGGCAGCACGCTGTGAGCTGTGTGATGATTTTAATATGAGGGTGGTATCTTCATGGATAAAATTTCCATTATTTCATAACCAAGCTATTGTTTTCTAAGCAGGCACACAATGGGCATCATTCAAGAGGGGGAAAAAAGATAAAGTTATTTCAAAAATTATACTTTAGGTGAATGCAATATCTCTCTTCTCTGTATTTAATTCATTATATTGTTGATATTATAGTCCAGTTTCACAGAAAATATGTTTTCTCTGCAACTGGTTTATAAAATTATGGGGTTTTTAAAATGTTAGAAGTAATGGAAGTAATTTTATTTTTACTGTTTTAAGCATAATGCTATTACATTGTTGATTCAACAACAAGTATCTTAATGGATCTTTTAATGTAACAACCTTCAAATAATTTCAGTATCTAGTACAACAGTACCAACACTGATCTAATTTTGGACCATATTAAATAGAATATTTTAAGCTGTTCCATGAGGCAAGAAATCCTGCCTATGTGATTCAAACTGTGTGCACCACAAAGCTGAGCAGTACTACATGATCTTGAAAATTATTCTGAAAATTGATCAGTCTGAATTTCACTTATGCTAGAATGTTTTTTGGAAGATAGAGTTAAAAAACCCCACAAATATTGTATGTTATGGGGTCAAAAGCAGCTTGAAATGTACAATGCACGCAAAAGTAGACCTTAGACAGTGAAGCCAGATTGTGGTAAGAAAATCATCAATGAGCAATGTCTGCTGATAAGTGCCACATCCTGGCCATCTACCCATGCCTAACATGATGGACTTAAATTGCCAAAAATTTCTTGAAGGTTCCTTGCATTTCTGCACTAAAGCATCAACACACATTGTTCTAGATAGTCACTGTAGTAATCTAGCTAGTCATTTTTTTCTTGTGGAACCCACACTGACTTCATAAATGTCCCTGGACATCTGACTACTAGTACATCTTCAAAATGGTGTCTCTTTGCCTAATTCCTTTGGTCCTTCAAAACTGCTATTCAATTTCTATTACATACCTGTCATGGGTGCTACAAAATGGCACCCCAAATTAATAATTTTGACAGCTCATTTTGGCATAAATTTCCTTCGAAGCTGTTTCCAGGACACTTTTGATCCTTCCCTGTCAATCTGGGCAGATATATTGAAAAAAGTTGCCTATTTCCAATCACCCTCCAATGTTAATCTTCTTGTACCAACATTTGTCCCTAGGTGCATTATCCTTTGCACTGAATTCGCAAGTGGGTGTGGATGTAGCCAGCATCTTTGGAAAGAACCGGAGCACCCCCTATCAAGTAGAGATCTCTACACTTTTACTTGTATACTCTTCCCCCAAATCAATGTAATCCAGGAAAAGAGAAACATTTCCCATGACAGAAAAAAAATTGCTCTAAATAACGCTGCCATTTGCAGTGGTTGCCAAAGTCATTGGTCTGAAGGCTCCATGTTGCCATCTTACAAGGTGAAGGTTTCTGTCAGCAAATCTTCCTTTTTTTTAAGAGAGAAAGAGATCTCACATGAGATTCTTTAATATTGATCCTATTCTAAAGAAAACTGAAGCATCTGTAGATTTATTTTTTTTCTTCTGCTGTATCCTACAATATAAAATTTAATATGCATTATGTGAAGAATACACCTGCTACTTTGATTTGAATCTGACACCTGTTTGTTTTATTCTATGGCCTTATATTATTGCGTGATGAGTGCTAATTGTGTTCAGTCATGTACAGGATAGACTCTGAGAAATCTACTTGTCAGCAGCTGTACAGTATGCTTTTTCTCAAAATATGTGCTTCTTTAGAGAATGGATAGTACTAAACTGTACTTTTCCTGACATTTCATGTGTCAAACATAACCTAGCTGAGGAGAAAACCTTGTCCTCACCTTGTTTATTTCTAGCTGATGCTTTCTCTTGATGTACTCTCATGACCAGAACACACACTTTTCTTGGATCTTCAGAGCTAATGGACTAAAGCACCCAAGGGAGGTAGTTAACTGCTTTACTTCAATCTAGCAGACAGAACCAAAGCCAAATAGAAATCTCTAGAGAAGCAGTATGAAAGCTGGAGGGAGAGCACATTCCCTCTTGTTACAAGCTAATGACAGTGAGACAGAAGGAAGGAGGAATTTCCCATCCTTCCTCTGAGCTCCCATTTTTATCCCTGTGCATGTCCCCCTCACCTCATGCAGGTGTATGTGGATAGGATCCCTTGCTCCCTTTCCCAGAAGTGCATGGCCAAACCAGCACCCACCACAAGACACCAGGCTCCCTGGATGCTTACTTTCTTTAGATCCATACTCCTTAAAAATTAGTTATAAAAGACCATCTGGAATGTTTTGACATGTTCTTCAAATTTAAGGACATAAATTTCAGTTGCTGAAAGCTCTGGCATGGCTCTTTTTGCTATTTTCCTCAATTCCCATCAGAAATTAAGCAGAGGAGTTGGATTCAGACATTTGAGATTAATGGAATTGCTCAGGTATCGAAGCAGTGACAAAATGGAAAGTTATTCCTAGCAGAAAAAGTAATTAGTCCCTTTCAGATCTTCAGTTTGACACTAGTGTTAGCATCAATTATTTTCTGTTGGGAATATTACATCTTAACAAGATTCACTGTAATATCATCCTTTCTCGGTAGTAATCGGAAGAGAGAAGGCCTCTTCAAATCACTGTCTTGCTACCCTGGGATTTTTAACATTTAAGCCTCCCACTTATCAGCTGATACCTTGCATTGACTTCAGCATCTGAACAATTCCAGTACTCTCAAGTGTCTGGAAATCAACTCTTCTTTTTATTTCTCGCCTTTTTGTCAAGAGTCTGCAGAGAAAATCAACATTGTTTCCAAGCTATAAGGTATTGTTACAAGTGAAGTTAAAATCCTCAGGGTGGAGAAAAAATGTCAAAATAATCTGGCAAAACTGTGAGATTGGGTTTTAGGGAGAAAGGGTAGCTCTACTGTGTTTCATCTTAATCAGGAAACCGTGTCAGCTCTGGGTCTCAGCTCCTGCTCATGTAGGTCACAACAGTTCTTCTGAGCAGACCACACAATGCACAGCTGCTTCCAAAGGTGTAAAGATGCCTAACTCCAAAGTCCTCAGGTGCAAAATACGCTATATTTTTAAGAGCAACACTGCTACCCTAGTACATACTTAGTGGGGAGTTTAATAGAGCTACTGTGGTCTATGTTGTTGGGTTTTCCCAGGCCAAGGAGATCCTTCCTCCACGCCACCATTTTTGGTACAACCTCACGGACAGTTGCCCCATGCAGAAGGTACACCTTTGCTTAGTTTCTAACCCTGATGCTCCCTCTTCCACTTCACCATCTATAATCCAAAAATCCCATCTCCGATTTAACATCATGTGTTTGAGACTGTTGAAACATGGTTAAGGAGATTTAGATGCACAGCTGTGTGACTAAATCCCCTAGATAGGTTTGATAATCAGCCTTTATGCACGGCTCCAAGTTATTTTGAACAGAGGACTGCTGAAAATAGCCAGAAAAGAAATTAAATAAATTGTAAGTGACCTCCTTTCCCATGCCTCCAGATTGGGACACTCTGGGTAAACATCTCTGAATAAAGCTGTTCTAAATTAAATAAATCACTGGCTTATTATTAAATTCTGGCAATAAAAGCTATTTAAAATCCTATCAAGATGTTGAACTCCTAATCCAGAACACAACACTGACATGCGCTGCTGCCAGCACACCTGGCCACAGTAGCTGTCTCACTGACATGTACTCTGTACTCTGACATGGCCCGTTCAGACATCCAGATTGCCAGGCGTGGCAGATTGCCGGCTCTTTGCTCAAGCGACACCTTGGGAGGTGGTGGGATAAAATTAAATCACTATTGGAACATGGAGAATAAGCAAAGTGAGGGTGTGACTGCCACAGGTGGACAACGTCCAGTTTCAGCCTGCAGGGCCTCCAGAAGGGTTACAAACTTGGGCATTTTTGGAGGACTTGCAAAAAATTGTTGGTTTCAGCAGGGAAGCTGTGCTGCCTTTACAAAACCAGAGGGCTCCTGGGGAGGAGATGTTTGCTACCAGCTGCTATAGTATACAGCCAGCCCAGTTGTCACAGGGCCTTAGCTGAAAATGAAAATGTGTATTTGAAGCCAATTGTGCTGAATACTTCAGCTTGTTTATTTGAAGCATTTGTAATAATTCTAACTCTAATTTCCATTGGTGTGGTTGGTTTTTGCAAATTGTTAACAATTACAGGTCACCTTTGAGATGGAAGCATCTTAATATTTGTTGTAAAAGCTTTTTAAGAGTAATTTATGTCTTCTGTTGCTAGATCATTTCATGTGCTAATGCACTGGGAATCTCAAGCTGTGCTGATAATAGCAGAGTTTTCCTTTTACTAGTTTTCATTCCTGTGCAAATATAATTAAGACAAGAAGTGTATTAAATTAGCTCCCTTTTTGCCTCCTAAGGCTGATACACCCAGAACTGCAAAGTCTCTGTGAAAGAGCCATGGTATGTGTCTGTTAGGGCAGCACCTGGCACGCTTGTCCTCTGAGCCCACACCTGTGCTGTCCATGTGCAGGCAATCGTTGAGGGTGAGTCACTGGGAACTGAATATGCATCTCATCTTCAGCATAGGAACAGCCTCAGCAACTGGCTCTAGAAATATTGTCGTATTTCACGTGAGGCCTTTGCTTAAGATGTTCTGAATTTACATTTATATTGCACTAAGACTCCAACAGAGGAGTGTTGGGAAAATTGGAATTGGGGGATTTGGGAATGAGTCATTTGAAATTTGGGGGAAAATTGAAATTTTTTCACTAGCTGCCACAAGCTTTGTATTAGACCTGTGAAAGAAAGTATGGAATGATACCAAGAGGACACGTGTCAGCATGTCTGTGAACTGGAGCCAGTGTGACAACAAAGCTTTCATGTAACAAAGGGAAGAGCACACAAGAGCACACTGAAGACGTCATACAGGGAGGGCAATCTTTGGATATAACAATATAATAAGAGCAAATTTTGCAATTTGCTAATCATTTTCTTAAGTGTCACAAGAAACTAGGTGGCTTTGATGCATCTCGGAGTGGGCTCGAGGCACCCAAAGGATAACTGCATCCATATGCTGAAGGCTTCAGTGTGTCAGAGACCAGGCACTCTGATAAGGGGTGACTTGATCCTAGACCTAGCAAGCAATCATTTGAGTTACTCTCACCATACAGATGGAGTAATTTAGGCAGTGAGCCATACTTGCTAATGACCCCCACAGACCAGATAGTTTTTGATTAAGTACCCAAGAGTGGTTTCAGATGCCTGATATAAGACCTTTTCAGATAAGAAGCCTCTAGTAACTTGGCAAAACCACTCCATCACTACATCATATAATTTGAAGCATATAATTTGACCCTATGTAATCCATCAAGAGTTCATCTATCTCAACTAAAAATGATCTTATATGTGAATATATGAAACTCTAATGCTGTCCCATTTTCCAGTTTCCACTGTTCCCATAAATTAAATGTGTTCATTAGAAAATGGAATATCTAAGTGAAAGGAATCAGCTCTCTGCCCTTATAGACTGAAAAAAAAAATGTAGGAGACTACAGCTAAAAAGTACACATAGTTAGCAGTCACCAAAGACCCTAGGGTGAACACAGTTATAAAAAAAAGAATTAACAGTATATTGTCTTTGTATGTCAGAACTTCAGGCAGACACTGAAGTGTCAATAACTTGAAGCAAGAGTGGCTGCTGGTTTTGCTCTATTATTTTTTTTCAGACTACTCCAACATCCTGTGCAAAATGATTTCAACAGTTTCCAGCTTTGAGAAAATGCATAGGCAAAATTTACTGCTATAAACATCTATCCAAGAGGAGGACAGAGCAATACGCTGTGCTAATTACTGTCAGCATACTGTTGAATTGTCAGTGTCCCTGCATGGTGTACATAGTATCTGGAAAAATGTTGGTTTTCTCTTATTGTTTACATGTTTGGGTTTTTTTTTTTTCACTAGTTTCACTATCTTAGCAGAATATCAAGATACATCAGTTTCAGCAGAGATATAGACTGGAATAACCAGCGAATATAATAATGCTGCATGGGGTGCAGGGATAAACACATGACAAGCCCATAGTAGGATTGGTAGTATAGCAGCATCATTATATATAATTTTATTTCTTTTTCCTGCACTAAATTTTCCACAGACAAGAGCATTAGTAATTTTATCTTTGATTGAGATCTGCTATTATCCACGCATGTGGGTGCAAACAGGCACTTGGATAAATCACACAAAAAAAAAGAAAACCACTTATCATGCTGCTTTCCTCAGTAACACCTTTTTCTGAAGGTACAAGGCTGAGTGCTGTAGGGACAGTGTGTGTGAAGAGAAAAGCAAGGCTGCAACAGCCTGCTGAAGCATGCTCAAGGTCAGCCCCTCTCACGGAAGACCAAGAGGTCACGTTTGACTTAGAAGGTATTCTGATATGTTTAAAAAATTTAAGTAATTGAATAATTCAGTGAATTACAGCCATCGGAATTCTAATGAGGTATTAATGGGGTCTTTCAGGAATCACGAAGATCAGTTTTGTGACTGATGTAACTGGAGCCATTAGAAAGCTCATCCAGGAGTAATCACCTATCAAAGGTGAGTGCCTGCACAACCAGGATTCAGAGGAGTGTGAGGAGCAGCACAGACATTCCCACTTGCAACTGCTGCAGTGGGACATGTATGAATAACATCTGAAATGCTTCATTTTCCTCCTGCAGGCACTCAGCCCAGGGGTGTGTTTCACACCCTTCAGTAATGGATGAAGTGGGTAGTGACTCAAACAGTGTGAATATGCAGGAGGTCATTTTCTCCACAACCAGAGCTGCTCCAGCAGATTGCTAGGTGAGAAGCAAATCAAACTGATTTGAAACATGGAGTACCTCTCACATGGCCATTGAGAGAAAGACTTGCTGGACACTTTCCATGAAACTTCAACACTATTTTGGATTGGTATTTCCTTCCAAGCACACTAGTAGTGTCAACATGACAAAAGACAACTAGGAATAAGGGCTACAGCTGCTCCTCTAACATTGCTGGAACAGCCTCCAGAATACATTTCCAGCTTCTACTAACTCCTACTGGATGTATCTTCTACACCAAGGCATCTGGAAAGGACCTGAACTGGAGGACAATTTGGCACTAAATCTGTGCTGTGTAGAATCCAGTAATAAATGATTCTGAGATGAAGATCTAATACAGTTAATAGATCCTATAAAGCTGTCTACTGTGTTTCATCAAATTTAATTTGCTACAGCAACCTGCAGCCATCCAAGCTGTTTCAGCCTCCCTTTTACAACCCTCTGGTGCCCTGAGGGATATTCTCCCAGCTAAGGAATCCCCATGTCACCAGCATCTCTGCATCACCAGAGCAGTGCAATGCCTCCAGAGCATTCAGCTGCTTCTTATCTTCCAGCATGGTCCCAAGTGAGGCAGCTCACTCATCACTGTGGGGAGAGCCACGAGAGATCCTGTGGTCTGGCTATCTCCTCAAAGAGTGGACAAGCAGGAGGACAACACAAGCCTTCAACCATCTGTAGCTGTGACCTCTTCTGGGGCACAAGCTCTGGGAGTGCTCAGGCTGGTTTCCAGGGATTTCTTCAGATGCATCCTGCTGTCACATTTTGTGAATTGCGAAGGATATGATTCACTATCCTATCAGTCTGCTGCACTGCCTGTGCCCCGTGATAGTGCTTAGCAAGAAAGCAGCAACTCATTGGTCCCCCCCCCCCCAGCCTACAGGATGGTTGAGCTTCACTTCCTGCAGGGGCTGGGGCATCCCAGGTTTCAGCCCATGCCTCACAGCACGTGGCATGTGGCAGTGGCAAAACAGGGATTTGGGGATGAAGGGAACAGATCTATGTTAAGCTTATCTAAGAAAAGACACTGTTATGTTAGGTATAACACCTAATAATATAATTATGCTGCCATCATTAATTTAAAGTTTTGTTTTGGTTTTTTTTTTTTCTAAAAAACTTCCCTAGGTAGACAAGGATTTCCTTTTAAACTAGGATAGGGTGACATGAGTGGTTCACTTATGTATTGTAATGTATGAAAGCGTGGCTGTAATCAGTCATGCATCAGGTAGGTTGGGCTTCCAGAGGTTATCTAGTCCAACCTTCAAGTGTGAAATACAAGTTAGTCACCTGTAAGCATGTTCTGCTGTGTGAAGGATCATATGAAATGATTTTTCAGGAGATTGTAAGGTGTATTGGGAAAGAGAGCAGCTGAGACATTATCCAATGCTACCAAGGATGCTGCAGCTGAAGGCAAGGGAGAACTGGGAACAGCCACTATGTAACAGAGTCTGCCCCTGAACCTCCGATCTCCTTCCTCAGTGTGTTTGGGTGGTGCAAGGCCAGAACAAGGTCAAAGCAGAAGGTACCTTGGGCTCACTGAGACTCTCAGCATGACAGGGCAGACTGAGTGCCCTGAGGTCAGGAGCAGATGTGCTGATGGAATGGACCATTTGAGCAAGGCCATTAAAAAAACAAATGTGTTTGTTTCTCCCACTGCTGCCCAGCTTGTTTACACAATCACTTTCCTCTGATGTAATAGCAATTCTCAGCTCAGGTCCCCTGAATCCTGGCAGGGATAGAGCCCTTCTGTGAAGTCCAGCCAAGATTCCCACAGATCTGGAACATGAACAGTGTCAAGTGGGGTTACCAGAAGAAATATCTGGTCACTGCTGCCCCAAATACTACCTTAGCTGCCCCTATCTCTCCTGCCCTGCATGTAGCCTGTGCACTTTCAGCCCAGCCCAGCCTCCCTGCATTTGCATGGCACCAAGCAGCTCTCTGAGCATCCACCACGATCTCTGATGTCCCACCTCATCTCCACAATAAGAAGGTGATGGGTTGCAGTAATGCTAGATGTGAGAACACTTTGATCTAAGGGTACTGATGAGGAAAATGAGTTTATATAGCTAAGGATATTATATCCAATGTACTGCAAGTCTAGCACTCCTGGTGCCCACTAAAGAGACAGAAAATCTATCTATATATAAAAGTATTTCCAGAGAACTTTTACAGTGTCCCAGCCAAGTGATCAGTAAATGGTATGGAAAGCATCCTGTAGCACATTTATTTGTGTGGTGGATGCTCTCACCTGGACCAGGTTAAAAGGATCATATCACAACGGTAGGTAAATGAAAGCAGACATTGTCTGCTTAATAAGGCATGCCCAATAACTACTGAGCTGGAAAGCAAGGATCCTACTCGTGTCTTTTCAATCAGTACAAAGCATGCTGCTGGCCCTCTGGTAGCTGTTTTTTTCACTTAAATCATTGATGACCATAATTAACATAAGAAATACTTTAAACCACTTATTTTTCATAAGCTATGACTTATTGTCATGAGAGCACGTCCTGTAGCTAGCCTTAGATAACAGGCATAATTTGAAAATGTTTGTTGTCCACTCAGCGACCTAACCATGCAAGGGGATAGAGTGAATACAGAAGTGTGGAAAGAAAGGATAACGAAGGTAAATAGAGAGCAATTAGTGGAGTGCCCATAAAGTGAGTGTAAGTGACTCATCTCTGTGTTCTGCAGAACTTGCAAGTGGGTTGGCTTTGGTTTTGGACAAAGCATTTAGTGCCTTACTTCAGTGGACAGCTGTTACTACAACATTACATGTACTCATTGTATTTTCAGGCTGTGATTTTGGCCATACCCCAGCGGTGCAGAATGCAGCAATGAGCACTGCAGCAGGGGCACGGTGCTAGGCTGACAGGGCTGCTGGTGGAAGCAGCTAGAAAACTCTACAGTGTCCCATGCTTTAAAGAAGAGCATTTTTGCTGCAGAAAGATTCAACGTTAGGTGCTGTAGGAAATGCTGCCTAGGGAGGTGATTGAGTCACCATCTCTGGATGTGTTTAAAAGCCATATAGATGTGGAGCCTGGGGATATGGCTTAGTGATGGACTTGGTAGAGTAGGGTTAATGGTTGGACTCGGTGATCTTAAATGTCTTTTCCAGCCTTGATGATTCTACGATACTGTGAAATGTATTTGCTCACTTCCAGGTTGGGTTACTGGTTGCCAGAGCAGAACACAGTAAGGTCTTGATTCCTGCTGGCACTGTTAGGGATCACAAGTGTGAACTAAGAATGACATATTAGAGAGCTTAAGATGGGAAAGGGATGGAGACTTTTATCTGCTTTCTGGAGTCTACCTGGAGTTGAGATCAGACTGTCAATGATTGGTATACCAAACTGGAGGATGCTAAGTATTGAGAGTGAGTTTATGATGTTACTATACCTTGACAACTAGATATTTTTGTGAATTAACTTTTCACATTTGTAGTAGTAGTCGTCAGAATAATGCACTCCCATGAGACATCATGTAAGGAACTAGCTACACTATGGCAGTTAAGGGGTGTGAATATAT
The DNA here is from genome assembly GCA_024611175.1 of Megaceryle torquata. Classification (NCBI taxonomy): domain Eukaryota; kingdom Metazoa; phylum Chordata; class Aves; order Coraciiformes; family Cerylidae; genus Megaceryle; species Megaceryle torquata. Next base: position 50,624 of record JANIJG010009055.1, on the reverse strand, counting down.
GAAACCAATGTCTGAGGATAGCTGAAAGTTTATTTGATCTCTACTGAGAACTGACAGAGGAAAGATGTTTTGTCTTCCATAACTGTAGACACATTTCTTTGTGTGCCATTGATCTTCAGTAACAAAGTGGGCAAAAGTGATAGCACTAGGATAAATCAAAAAGGTTTCTTTTGTAAGTCAAAGTTTCATAGAGCTCTTGCTTGTAATGTCACAGCACAGCAGTACCCACATACATCATTCTAAGGCAGTATTTCATAAATGGAGTATTTCACTCCATTTCTACGCAGAGCAGAAAAATTGATATACAATAGATATGAATAATGGACAAATGGATAATACAATATTATAGTAAAAAAAAAAAAAAAAAGAAGGGAAATGAAAAGCAATGCTAAAATGATGCTAAAAGGTGGCTCCTCTAGGACACTTCCATTAGCAATCTTTCACTGTGTGCTTCAGTACTGGAATTTGGTGGTGTAGGTGGTGGTTCTGGCATAAAGAAGGTGTCTAAAAAGGTGCATAAAGAAGGTGTCTAAAAAGGTGCACAAAGAAGGTGCCTAGGCTGAAGAAATAGTTTATTTTTTCCACTTTCTGTGTGACTCTCTAGCATTTCTATGCTAGACTGTCCAAAGTCACAGGACAAGATTTTAACACCTGATTAAGAAGATTCTTGTTATGAACAAGTCTGATTTCGTCTCTCAATTCTTACCCTCTGCAGCTACTTGTATTTCCCTTCTGGGATTAAAATTAGCACGTTTTAGCCTACATGTGACTTTTTGCAAGTCTGGGCAAGAATGTCATCTCCTTTGGTTTTGCTAGCAGGGAAAAACGTTTCACTTCTCCTGGACAGTGCAAGCACTTGCCCAGCCCAGAAATTACTGAAGGCAGCAACTTTGAACCATTGAGCTCTATTCTTCCTAGAGCAGCAGAGGAAGAAAGAAATCAAGCTAAAATAAAAGACATCATTCATCTCAAAGCGATTAGTAGTTATGAGCATTACTTTGCCTGCTCACATTGGATTTTTCTGCGTATGTTCTTGCAGGTTCTTGCCATAGGGCAGTCCAAGAGGGCTAAGCATGTGAAGATACAGACACCTCATTTCAGGATTCTTCAAGTCATTTCTATTCAGGGTGTCTGGTGGGACAGCAAGTCTAAACACCCCCTTCATTTCATGAAGTATAATGTCAAGGTCCAAGAAGTTAAGAAAAAATGAGGGTGACTGTAAAGATACTGAGCTAAACACAAAGGCAGTATTAATATCTGCAAGTGTTGGCTTGCAGTTACTTCAAATGACTGAAGTGGGATGTTCATGCTTCGCCATAGTGTAATATTCACCTACCATTTGTTGGGCAGACCAAATCTCCTTTGGGCATACCAAGAAGCTATAATTCATCACATCACACATTTGCCATCTTAAAGATAAGAGTCTGTTTTGAAATGCTCATCTGTGTACCCTCAAACAATAGAGAAGGGTAGGCATCTCAAGAAGGTGGATCACCCAATCCTGAAGAGGAATTTAAAGCAGGAAGGATAAATTGCCCTCCAGATATATCTCTGTCTTGTCTTTGACTATTGAATGAGCCTAGGCAGCAAGTTTAAATTATAAGCTTAAAACAGAACTTGCTAAATGTTGGTAGGAGAATTTCCACCAGATAGTAGTGGTAGGAACTTTTCTATGTGCCCATCAATAAAACTTACTCCATATTGAGTTCAGTGGCTTTAGTATTAAGATCAAAATTGTACATTGCATACTTAATGATTTAGCTCTCATTGGACAGACTTCTGGGTGTACGTGATTGTGAAGAGCAGGTAGAGCAATGGATGAAGAAAACCTGGCCTTCAGCCCCAGTTCTTCCAGAAACTCTTTGGTTGTGACTGGAGATGACACTTCACATCTCAGCCCCTCAGCTTGTCCATATATAAAAAGAAACATCAGTACTATTTTATGCTCAGATGGGATCCTCAGGGCAGTTGTTCACCTCAGAACAATGTTCTAAGTGTTAAGAAGCACTTTTCCTCCTTGATAGGCATCAGAAGACATTTTTCCTCTACCACCTACCAACCCTACATATACAGCTTAGTGGTGGTTTGTACATCCTAGGAAATTAGATTAGAGTGCCCAATTCTGCAAGACCTGTCTATTAGCCTAGTCTGAAGATCTTAATGCCCAGATTGACAGACAAACTGCCGTGCTCTTTACCAGCTACCAGCAAGCATGCCTATCCAAAGCCACCTCAAGCCCTCTCTGAAGAGACCAAATGCAGAACACCCACTTCTAAAGGTGGCAAAGGCAGATAAACAGGTATGAGGGAAAATCACCTTTTAGCTGCCAGGCCCTGTATTTTCTGCAAAGGTTTCTCTCAATTTGCACTACATCTCTAATTATTAATTTATTAAATGCTCTCACACATACATTCTGCAGATGCAGTTCTTCTATACCTGCACTTAAAAATGTCATCAAAGAGGATTTCTGCTTGAGGAAAAAAATATTTTTTTTTTCCTAAGCCATTCCTTTGTATCTATTCTGTCTTGGTGATTTCTCAATTCTGAATTCCTCATCATGGGTGGTACCATGTCAGCCCAGAAATAAACTCATGTAGTGGTGACACAGAATCACAGCAGCTCCTTTTCTTATGCCAAGTTCTGCTCTGTTGCATTGATATAATGTCCTAGAGACTCCATGACATGAAGAAGGAATATTTACCTTGCACAAGTTTTGACAGAAAAATTTACTCAGTCTGTTAGGTTTTCAGGACTATCCCATTCAGGAACTAACTCTCCATCCAGTTAATGTCATTTAGGTCATTATGCACTTGCTTTGGAGATGGGGAAGAAGTGTTGCCTAGTGAGCAATGTCCACATTTACTGGAGCAGGAGGGATGTCAGGCCTGGCAACCTGTCAAGAAAGGATTAGTATTGCTGCCCATCATCTCTCACTGCAAACAATTCTGGGCTGTGTATCAGCTGCAAATCTGATGGAACACAGAAAGGGAGAAAGAAAGTCTTCCCTCATGGGACAAGGAAGCCTCAAATGCCACTTAAGTGTTCTTCAGCCCTTGCTGCGATGAACATGCACGACCCTTGCTGGGTCATGCAAATTTGGATCCTTTCCTTTTGTCATCTCAGGGGCAGGAGTTGGCACAGTTGTAGCATTTGAGATTAGAAATCAAATCCTCAAACTGTTGAAGATCTTCAGATCCTCAGGCTTTCAATAAGCATTTAAGGATAATAGTAATTTATTTTTATATTTATTTAAGGATAATAATCATTTAGCTGGTTGAACTGGAATGTATTGGTTGTACAATTTAATGGTAATTTGGTATGTACAAAACATATGTACACACGTGCACATATTTTTAGTCCCTGTATTAGTTAGAGAATGTATGCAGTTTGAATTTTATAGAACAGATGAAGTTTAAAACATTTTGCTTTGCTGTGTTCACCTCTGATCCCATGGTAATTTCTACCCAAGGCTGTATCTACCCAAGCTTCCTGAAGTAGATGTTTGGTAAAGCCAAAGAGACAGACCCTCCTCATCATCTCCTTTCATTTTCTGAGGCAGAGTAAATTAAGACTTTGATTGTGCTGATGATTAAAATACTCTGGTTTATTCCCCAAATTAATATTGTTCTTAGTGAGAAAAATTATATTTGAAACACATACAGTAGGTGTGAAATGTATAGTGCCTTTAAAATCAGTCTTTTACTACTGAAACAGGCAGCTGGAGGGAGCAGTGCAAGGGGGCGGTGAGGGTTCTTGTTGATTTTGGGGTGGGCATTTTTGTGACTCTTTCCTTGTTAGCACGATATTAATAGCTCTTATTTGTTATGAGTATTAGCTACTGCAGCAAAACCCAACTAAGGGCAGGACAAATGTTCACATAAGCATATTTCTGGTTAATAAAAGGATATGATGTACTAGTCATCATGTTATTAGTGTGAATCAGAGTATTCAGTATTCAGTATAACTGATTTACTACAAAAAGAGGAAATAGAAATATAGTGTATATAGCTGAAAAACGTGAGACTTCCAATGGCATTCTGCTGAGTATTAGAACCAACTGTCCTTTCTCCAACATACACACCAACTCCTGCTATCTTACTATACATTACTTCCATCAGAGTTTGATTCACCATTTTTTATTAGACCTGTTAAAAGACAGCTCAGTCTTTGTTGTGAACTTTTGTAATTACTCTATATTTATGTTGTATCTGTGGCTTAATTATATTGTGCTTATGGATTTTGACAGCTAATTACCACTAATTCATATAATGACATGTCTGAAGTGCTTGATATTCAATTGTTTTCATAATGATATGTTTTGCCTATCTTGTATTTACATGGTAATTGCTGCAGACATGTAGTTACAGTGCCAGTTATGTGAGCTTAGACGCAAGTAAAAGTCTCCAAAAGCAGAGGTATGATTTAGTTAACCCATGCAATGGACAAAATTTTAGCTTGGTTAGCTTGGTTGTTTGTTTAGTAAGGGTTTCAGAGAAAAAGTATACCTTCCTATGAAAGCACAGCTAGAACTAGTTATTGCTAGGGCCCTAAAGAATATAACTGCAGTATCACAACAGTGGCTGTATTAAAAGGACAACTAAAAAATTTGCCATATGTGCTGTCAGCTCAGTGAGTGTCTGGTATTGATCTACTGGTTCCCATGACTTCCACTACCAACAGCAAAGTTCCAAAAATAAAAGCAGTAATTCTCTTTTTCATGTGATATTTTAGGAGCTATTGACTGACTTTAGCGTGAGATTTTTGTTCAAAATGGCCCAAGCCCCATGAGTGTTTGCCTTAAAACTGCAATGGTAGCATGAGTTCAGTTTATTTCATGTAGAAAATCACACTACCATAAATGTACTGCAGCATCCTTGGACCTTCTTTCCACATGGCATACTGAGGGTGCATCGGGCCACTGTGGAGGTCAGAGCTCAGCCAGTCTAATATCTGAATGACTCCTCATCAGTGGGCTTTACACTCAGGACTTGTGCAAGAATCATTTTTACATACTAAGCGTGAGTCTGTCCTTGACCTTTAGGGTCTTGTACACCACGTGGGCTGTCAATAATTCATTTCCCCTGTTCTTGCAGCAAGCACACTGTCCAGATGGAAATCCCACGCTCACAGTCCCCAGCAGCAGTTGTATGCTACCAGCCCAGTGCTTTTCACTAACATGAGACATTTTTCAATGTGAGTAAGGACCCATAGCACCTTCTGCTACAATAAAACTATTTGTTCAGTCATATAATATTTGCCTGTCAATGTAAGTCCAGAGCCATTGCACAAGTCATCTGCTTTATTTTACCAGCAAGAAATTGGACATATATTCACCAAGGCTTAATCTGAAATCTTTTGCTCTCAGTGGAAATATTTCCATTGATTTCAAAGTGTCTCAGATCAAGCTTCAACGTCCTTAATACACTATTGAGTTTTAGTCTGTCAAATTTGTTCATTTGTGGCCTTTATGAATTGTAGAGCAGTTGTGTACAGAACAAAAGTCATGTGGAGATTAAATAAACCCCATCGACATCAGTCTCCTGACACAGAAAGGCAGCAAGAAACAAATATTGACTTGAAAAACAGTGCATGTACAGTGACATTTAGCTTGTATAAAGTGATAGTCTCCATATAAATACAAATAGCACCATTTCCCCAGAGCTGAATAAATTATATTCATCGGTAAATATTTGTGAGTCTTTGACATGTTTCTAAGCAGCAGGATGAGAAATAGAGATGAAAAATGCATTCACAGGTGAGAACTTAGTGCAGATTTTTCTTACAGGTTTCCTTAGTGCATTTGGGAGACCTTGAAAAGCAGATAATTCCTTTTCTTGATAGTGGTTCAAATGCAAAGCAAGAAAACTATAACAGACCATGTCATAATAGATTTCTGTCAGTAGTGTCCTGACCCTGCCACTCATGCTGTTTTACACTGCAGGGCTCCAAGGCTGAAAACACTCCTCAGAAAGAAAACTCAAAGTTGCTAATGAATTTAGGAGCCTCACACCCGTATTCGGAAAGGATTTATACACCCAGCATCTAATGTTTCACTTATATGAGAGCTAGGGATTTTATGGACCAGGGTTTCTTTCCAGTGGGAACTAAGTGACCTAAGCATCTTTAATAATGTAGCACCTGTGTAATGGGCTTTTTCCTTTGTATGAGGAGCAACAGCACAGTTCATCAACATGAGGAATGAGTGCACAGGCTCTGTCTCCTAGGGGGTGAAAGAGAAGACTGAAGGTCTGACTGATGACAACAGGTCTTTAAAACCACAGGTGACACAGGAAAGGTGTCTGGGTAATAACTGTTCACCATAAGGAAAGAGTCTTCCCTACCAGGTACAGTCTTAGAAACATATTTAGGTTCCCTTTTGGCCATAAAACAATGAAGATAAAGTAGGATTTCAGACATATGCCTAGAGATAAGCCCAGATCATCAGCAGGTTACAGTGCTGCTGAGTTTCTAGTGCCAGCTAAGCATTCGAGCATCAGGGGCTGCAGGACAAATCAATCCCATTTTGTCTTTATACTGTCCCCACTCACAACCTGCATTCCACCCCACCTTAGGTGTTAATAAGTGAAGAATTGGACTGTGCCTCCCGCACGGCCTGTGTGCAGTATGGGAAGCGTTAGGCTTGCAAACTGTGTTGGGATCTTCAACTCAGAGTAAAAATAAGAAGTGCCAGCTGGGGAGGAAACCCAACTGTTCCTTCGGCAGCATTTTCTAGTTATATTAGACGTAGTCCTCTTTTTCTTCAGGGGAATTTTTAAGATGTTGCGGTGATGTGCTTTTATAGCTGGCAAATGAAACAGATCGCTTTATAATGAAGGATTTTTTTTAAAAAATACTTTTCCCACATAGGTTTTTTCTCCAGCAAAATAGTCCTTATTCACAACAATTTTACAAGTTCTGCATGATTTGCTTTCCAAAAGGACCATGGGAGAAGAGTTATAGGAAGGCAGTTCTATTACTAGTTACAAACCAAACCAAACATTGTATGAGTTTAAAGGACACTAACCTTTGAAATAGCTTGTATTCTTTTAGAAGTTACCATTCCCTAATCTCTATGTATAGTTCTTCCATTCTCCACATAACTGCAACCTCTGGGGAAGTAAAAAAAAAACAAACCCAAATTAAAAACATTAATCAAAATGAGTTTTGAATAATGGATTTTCTTTTTGTAAGTCTATTCAGAAAGGAAAACAAAGATAGTTATAGAGATTAAACTGTAAGTGACCAAGGGGACACTGAAATATTTGGTCCCTGGATATATTTTTTAAAGGCAGACAATTTTTTTTGAAGTTTGAACAGAGTGAAATCCTCTCTTCCTAAGTCTTTCAGCACCATGTTGTGACATTCTGTATTTTCTTCAAACACCAAGATGCTGTCTGTGCTATTTCCTCCTAGAAATGTGGATCTCTTCAGCGCTGGTCTTTCTTTGTCATGTCTGCATGGACTCTACTGTAATAATTACTGGCTTTTTTTTTTTTTCATTCTTTCCTTTTTTTTTTTTTTTTTTTTTTGTTTGTTTGTTTGTTTGTTTGTTTGTTTTGTTTTGTTTTTTAAAGAAAATATGACCGTAGTTTATTTTCCTTTGGGAAAACATAGCCGGGACTTTTTATGGATGAATCTACATCTTAGCTGTTCCCTGGCTGACCGAGTGATGTGGCTGCAGGCACATCCCTTGTACTGGGGATGGACTTGCCTGTTCAGGATAATTCACACGCCACCAAGAGAGCAAATGTGGGATTACATTTACAGTTAAACCTTACTAACCAGCTTCCTGAATATCTGTCCCTGGGCCACCCATCAGTAAAGTATAATTCCAAGTGTTTTTATTCTAAGAAGGGCTGTAAGTGCTGCAAATGGCACGATCCTCTGCCCCCCCCCCCCCCCCCCCCCCCCCCCCCCCCACCCGCCCAACCCCGGCCCCGCCCGCCCCGGCTGCAGCTAGCGTATCGTCACTCCCTCTCAGCGCCCCCTCCCCTTTCTCA